>PVIJ01012430.1:0-49518 GCA_004024925.1 Scalopus aquaticus
AAGAAATTCTGAAGATGGTCAGACTTTTACACTGCTGGTCTCTGTGGCTATCATTTGTGGCCTTGAATGCAGAAGGCACTTAGGAGCCTGGGCTCAGGGCATGCCTGCCTGAGTGTGGATACCTGGAGTATGGTGTGGGTGTTTTTAAGTGTGCACACCTTTGCCTGGAGGCTGAGGCTATAAGGGCAGAGTCACTCAGTGACAAAATGGCTCCAACAGTGGAACAGCTATGAGAGAACGAGTGTCTATAGAGAGGCAGGATGACCAGAGGACTCTGGAGAAGCCTACCAGCCTTCCAGCCACACACTCCAGCCCCAACCCTGATCTCCCTGCTTTGTCAGCCTGCAGGCTTGTCCCACAACAATTGACATAGAAAGATCATGGTGGTCTGAAAAACCCCTAAGGACTCCAGGACACTCCTTTATTCCCTGCCCAAATCGATAGAGAACCTGCCCTGTGCCTGCTTCCACCACACCAATTAATGATAGTGTTGAGATATCTTCAAGTTTTGCATTCTGGACCATTAATGCACACCTATGGAAACTGAAATACACCAAACTAAGTATTAAAAGCTCCAAAGAAAATATTATTAATTCTAATACAAACTACAGTGTCAATCAAGAAAATGTATAATGATTCAGAGAATCATGTTCACTTTCTATCCATCTGAAGCAAATACATATATTACATCTGTTTGTTATTTGCTTTGAATTTCAATCTAAAAAAATAGATTCTATTCTATCTGAAGTTAGATAAAAGTAGAAGGAACAAACAGAAATCATGAGCTACTTCAGCAAGATCCAGTTGCTGTATTACAAAGCCCCTTCCATTTGTGTGTACATTCCATCACTTAATCTAACCAGATTCAAATATCCACATGTCAGAAAACTTTTCCTCTAAAGATGAGTTAACATCACAAGAATTAAATTGGATATTAACACCTAGTAGAAGCACAATAAATATGATTACACTTAAAATTCCCTCCTATTTAAGCTTCTATGGCTCAGTTGTGGGAAACATACCACCTCACCATTTGCCAAACATTTTAGTACATCTCAAAAACCAAACCGCATCACTTACTCCAAATAGGACTCAAGCCCAGGGATGTTGATGCAACGTCCTAGTTAATAACACCTTATATTCATGTAGTGGTTTAACGTGTTTCCAATCCTTTTTATACAAAGAATACTATGAGGAAATATGAAAAGTTTTATTATCCCTAATTCTAAAAGAGGAAAATGATATTTGCCAAAGGCACATGAGATTAATGAGTGTTGGTGGCAATTGTTTTTAAGAAAATCAACATTTACTGCACAACTATAATGCTTCCTACAAACACTTCATTTACTCATTTAATTGTCCAATTATGAAGGGGATTCAGAAATGACTCCTATCTCAAACAGTTTCTACCCAATTTGAATTTTACTTGGTGTCAGTAGCTTCATCATCTGTTCACCAAAGGATTCTCCTATAACCCTGCTGATGTTTTGTGCCTTTATATTTCACATTTATTCTCTCACAGAATACTTATTCAGACATATTTTCCTGATGAATAAGAGTCATATCTAATACAGTTAAGAAAGACATTCTTAATTCATTTTCAGTATAAGACTGATAAGAAAACCTCATGACAAAATTGTAAGACTAGAAATTAAAGTGTGATCCATTAGGTCATTTGGATTGCTCAAATATACGCCAAAGACACATCAAGAACTAGACTGATGGGCCTCCCTGGTGGTGCAGCAGTTTAGCGCTGCACTGTGGAGCTGTCGGCAGCACGCGATGCGAGTTCGACCCCAGCCAAGGAGAATCCCACATGGCACAGCAGACCTCTCCTGCCTCGCCAGCTGCTCCCCTCAGCCGGCTGTTACCCTCAGCAGTGTATTTCGATCTGCCTGTTCTGCTCCCCACTCTGTCTCTGGTGAACCCTCTTGCCTCCCCACGCCTCTGGCCTGTACCCCAGCTTGTATGCATAAATAAATAAATCTTAAAAAAATAACTAGATTGAGTGAAGATATTAATTTCACTGTCTTTTCAGTTTAATTCAACAGGTTTGAAACACCTGCTATAAGGTATGACTTTAAAAATAAAGCAATAAACTCAGTCATTTATTCTAGACAGGAAGTATGAATAGGCCAGATGTAAACAAATAGGGAGCTGTGAAGTCCTGGCACACTACAGAGTATCTGCCCCATTTAAAAACATTCAAATTCAAATTGGACAAACAAAAAGAATCCCTAACCTCTGCTCTAAAGTACTAGCACAGATGTTTGTGTAAGCCTTACAAATGCAGTTTCCATGTTTTATATTCATACCATATGTGTATGTGACCTTGGTTGAGATTTAAAAAACAGATAATGCATATCCCAGGGCCTGGTGAGCCTACACTAAGCAAAGAGGAGTGAGGCATATGCAGAGCAAATCTAAGGCAGGAAGTCTGTCTCATAAAATAGCATGAGTTTGGGGTTAAAATTCCAGAGCAAAAACACTGTAATAGCAGGAGTTTTTGAGTAGAATAATTAACCTTCAGCAATCTGAAGATTTGTTGAATAGGGATATTTAATCTCTACCTTGCTGGGTATTAATAAGGCTGACTGTTGTAAGGGAAACATTTTTCTATCATTTTCTTACTTTATCTCTCTGTATGTAGCAAAATCATTGTCCATATTCCTTCCTTAAAGTGTAATTCCCACCCAGTCTCTGAGAGATATTTATCACTCTTCTGAGCTCCAGATGCCTAACACAAATTGGGTCTCAAATATGTCTGAAGTTGAAACAACTGCCTTTCAGATAGCCCCCCGTTACTTATGTTTCTTCTCCAATTTTCTCAGATGAAATTTCTCTGGTCCAACATCCAGCAGACTAACAAGAAACCTGAAGAATCTGACCTTTCCATACCATCATCCCCACCATGAATAAAGTCTGTTATTCTACTCATTAAATTTTTCTCAAATACACATCTTTGTTCTTGTCTTCACTACTAGTATTACTCTAGAAGAGAAATGACTAAGGATAAAAGCAAGTTAGTGGCTGTGAATACAAGGAGAGAAAAAAATAGAGAAATATATAACAAAGGACAAAATATCTTTATGTTATATTTTCTGTTATCTTTTATTATTATCTTTTTCTAGAATACCACCAGAGAAGGCCCCTCCACATCCTACTCTCCACCTTTCCCCTCCACTGATGGCAAGCTCAGTCTCACAGTGAGGCTTCTAGGGTTTGTTATTGGTTTGTTTCTGTCTGAACCTGTGTTTTGTTTCTTTATAAATTCCACATATAAGTGAAGTCATCTGGTATTTCTCTTTCTCCTACTGATTTGTTTTGCTTAGCATTATCCCCTCCAATTCTATCCATATTGTCCCAAATGGCAAAAGTTCATTTTTAATAACTGAATAGTATTCCTTTATGTACGTATACTATATCTTCCTAATTCACTCATCTTTCCTTGGGCACTTGGGTTGTTTCCATACCTTGGCTACTATAAATAGTGCTATAGTGAACACAGGAGTGCATATATCCCTTAGAATTTTTGTGTTTATATTCTCCAGGTAAATATCTATGAGTGGAATGGCTGCATCATATATTCTATTTTTAATATTATGAGACAATTCCAGTGTTTTCCATAGGAGCTGGATCAGTCTACATTCCCACCAATAGTGTATGAGGGTTACATTTCCTCCACATCCTCACCAACACTTGTTTCTGGTTCTTTTGATGTAGGCCATTCTCACAGGTATGAGGTGGTATCTCATGGTTTTGATTGCATTTCCCTCAAGATAAGTGTTGACGATTAATTTTTTTATGTGCCTATTGGCCATCTATATATTGTTGTGTTTGTTTGTTTGTTTGTTTGTTTGTGGAAAAGAGTTTATTTAGCTCTTCTGTACATTTTTTGATTGGGTTTTTTGTTGATTTTTTGTTGAATTGTAAAAGTTATTTTTAGGTGTTAGGTATCAGCTACTTTTCAGATGTTTGATGTGCAAGTATTTTCTCCCTTTCAATAAGGTGTATTTTTGTTTTAATGATAGTTTATTTCATTGTGCAGAGGTTTTACTTTAGTGTAGTACCATTTTTTATGTTTTTTTGTTTCTCTTGCTGTTGGAGACAAATTCACAAAGACATCACTGATGTCAATGTCATGGAGTATTTTGCTATTTTTTCTTCTGTGCATTTTATGGTACCAGCTTTCACATTCAAGTCCATATTCATTTTGAGTTACTTTTTGTATATGGTGTGGCATATTGGTGTAGTTTCATTCTTTTACTTGTAACTGTCTGATTTTCTCAATTCCATTTGGGGAAGAGACTTTCCTTTCTCCGATGTATAGTCTTGGCTCCTTTGTCATAGATTAACTGTCTATATAAGTGTGAGTTTATTTCAGGCCTTCCAATACTATTCCACTGGTCTGTAAGTGTATTTTTTTTATTACAGGACCATACTATTTGATTACTATAGCTTTGTAGTATAGTTTGAAGCCTGGTAATACCACCATTCTTCTTTTTCTCAGTATTTCTTTCACTATTCAGGGACTCTCTAAATTGCAAACATGATTATCACTCCCCAATTTAAAATTTTCAGGTGACTATTAATATACATATAATAAAGCTCATGTTGGTTGCCACAGAAGATTTTAATCTGATTTCAGCTTCTTATCTACCTTCATTTCCTAGCACTTTTATCACACACATCCCTTTCTTTAGCTACATAGAATCATCAAGGTTCTACAAGTGTCTGCAAGAACAATGTTCCAGTCTCCCCCTCACATCTCCTAGTAAATATCTATTCATCCTTTAAGACACCTTGGATCCTCATATTCTGTCACTCACAGATGTACTCATTGAGCTTCATTAGTGCTTGCATAGAGCTTATATAACACTAAGTTATATTAAACCATCATCCTGTGCCATAATTATTTATTGATACATCCATGTCTCTCACCGAATTATGAGTTTCTATTGTGACCAAATCAATGTCTTCGTTCTTTCATCCCTTGGACCTTGTGTAAGAGTAACACAAAATGAACAATGAATTAATAATACCTCTTACATTTTGAGGACACCAGAAAACTTTGAGGATTACTGCCATAAGTAAATTACTTTTCCAAGAGACAAATTCTTATTTTGAAAGTGAAAATCACTACTACAAAAGCCAAGCTACACTCAGTGTAGAACGTAAATGTTCTTCTCTAATTGTGCTACCAATTATGCTAAATAGATTTGCCATGAACTATTCTTCAAAGTTTTTTAGCCTATGTTTCTTCTAAAAAGCTGTTCATGACAGTTTTTAGTACTTACATGCAAGTGTGTCATTCAGTACCTATCACTATGAATTGTAGGCTTGCCTAGAAAATATCTAGTTCCTAAATACATTCCACAACAGTAAGAATAACCTTGAGCAGAATGCAGGTAACAATGTCCAATATTCAAATTCAGAAAGTTGTTAGTGACTCCTACATTAACCAATAACACTGGTCAACAAATTTTACAAAAATCATATGAAATGAAATAACATTAATCATTTACTATCAATTTGTATGTGCTCAACACGAATATGATGTCAAATTTTAATTTGGGCTCTAGGTTTTTTTTTTTTTTTTGGAAATATGTAATAATTTGATGTTTATATCACGAAATGAATGCCAATCACTGGTCGACAAATTTTTACAAAAGTCATGTTACTGAAATAAAATTAATCATTTCCTATCAATTTGTATGTGCTCAACACAAATATGACAGTCAAAATTTGAATTTTGGCTCTAGATTTTTTGTAATCTGCAATAAATTGATATTTTCATCACAAAATGCATGCCAATAGTAATAGGCCTATGGTTAATACCTGTAAAAAATCAAGTCATAGACTACTTCTTAGATTTCTTCGCACAGTTTTCAGGGGAGAAATCCAGATGGGAATGAAGGAAATGGATCTTTAGAGACATATTGCAGCCAAGTTTCTGATACTGCATCAGCATGTCTTCTACTAGTTCCTTGTACTTTTCTGCCCTAATATTCCCAAGAAAGTTTGTAGACACTAAGCGAAAAGCATTCCATGCTTGTTTCACATTACCCTACAGCAAGTTGTTGAATTGGTCATCTCAATGCAGACGAAATGTTTGGGTAGACTATTCTCAACTTCTTTTGATTGGTTATTCCACCAGAAAGAGGAGGAACCAAGCAGAAGTAACAGTCTTTTATGTCGTTGCTTGGCTCCCTCCACACCATGGGGACTGCAAAAGGCATTGATGGTCTTTTGCTACTGAACCACTGTGAAAGCTGTGTTGCACATGTAGCACAGCATAGATGTGAGGCCCAAGGCTTGTCTTGGTCACCAACCTTGCATTCAAAGTAAAGATGAGAAGGCTTCTTCACTTGAGAAGTGATACTTTTCTTCTGGTTGGCAAATGTCACTTCCCCACAAATAGAGCAGAAATTCTCCATGCTATTCATGCACTTTCGAGGCATTACTGTTCTGTTTTGTGCCTAAATGGATAAAATAATGACAGTTCTATAGAACAGTAGCTTAAACTGCCTCGCACAAAGTCTGAAATATTTTCAATGCTCATTCAGCTTACTTCTGCAGATGCCTGGCAGTAGTATTGCAATACATCAGAAAATGATGCCATCAACTCTGAATGATGTGTGCATGACGGTATTATGCAATGCAATGTAATATTACATCATTCTAGGCTGATTTAGGATGTTGTTGCAGTCCTACTGCATACATTTACATGGTGAAACATATCAAATGAATTATATGAAATATTTTCAAAACGAGAGCTAATAAAAATTTTCAGGGTTATGTTCATGTTCAGCACACCAAGATACTACAGATTGGGGCCTTTTAAAGTCAGTTATGATGTCACTGTTGACCAGTATAATCAGCTCCATCTGATTAAAAAAAATAAATTATATGATCTTAAGTTTTTAGTGTTCTGAAATAATGATTTCAACAAGTTTCATACATGGAATTGAACTAAGGACTCAGAATAAATATAAATACAAAGTAAAAATAAGCATTTGCTCAATACACTAAAATATATAAATGGGATAAATTTATTAGATAGACCAGAATTACTGTAAGATTTACAAGAAAACACATGAGGAAGCATAAGAAATGCTTTACAGAGAGGTAGAGGAGCATTTTGAAAAGCACCAGGTAAAAGGTAGCTAAAAAAAAGGCTTATAAGAGTCAACGAATAAACAACTCACAATAAAAAATGACAATTAGCAATTTGAAACATCTTACTGACCATACATACAAAACCTTACAGTATCACATATAAGGATAAAATACTAGAATATTGGCTAGTTATATCTGAAAAGTCAGATAAAGAACCAAGAAATAAATAGCACAAAACTTTCATTCCTTTTATCTCTCATTCCAGATACATATCTTAGAACAAGTTTACCTGTAAATCTTAGGATTTACTTGTGTTTTACTTGTCATCTTTCATGATTCCCAGATGCATACAGAAAGTGTCTAAACTCAAACCAATCAAAAAATGAACTGTGTGCATGCCTGGCTTTTAGAGGGTAAGTTGTATTTAAAATCCAGATTCTTTATTAACAAAGATTACTCAAGAACTATATACTGAGCATGGGTCATCAATATGCAGAATATTCACTACTTAGCGTTTGCCAATTTAATACTCTTGTCTCAAGGAATAACTACAATCCACCCAAATACAATAAAATAAATTAGCAATCTTACACTCTAGAGAAAAGTATGTGTTTAGCACCAAACGGAATCAGCAGATGAATAAATACTCTTTTTTTTTCCTGCCTTATTTCTAACAGAAATAGAACAAATGCAAGATGCTGATTGTGGACAACCCCCAGAAGGTTGGTGTTTTCCTCTAGCGCAGAAATAAGCCATTCAAAAATGCACGCCATATAGCATACCAGAGTCAGCAAGAATCCCTTGGTTTCTTTAACTCTTTCAAGATGGGCTTATGACTAAATATAACACAAAGGATTCCATAGTCCAAATGAAGCATACAGCTACCTTTAATGTTAAACATGATTTAATATCTTACATATTTATAGCAGTGATCATTCAACTCCAAGATAAATGGTTGCCATTAAAATGACTTAAATTGGGCCTCCCCGGTGGCGCAGCGGTTGAGTTCAACGCCCAGCCCGGGGAGAATCCCACACATGGCGCGGCAGACCTCTCCTGCCTTGCCCGCTGCTCCCCTCACAAGTGTATTTCTGATCTGCCTGTTCTGCTACCCGTTCCGTCTCTGGTGAGCCCTCTCACCACTCCACCCTCCGGCCTGTACCCCGGCTTGTATGTATAAATAAAAAATAAATCTTTTAAAAAAATGACTTAAATTAACTATAGTTCACACTAAATCCTGGGCATTACCCAAATTCATGGGACACTTAAAGCAATGAGACATGGATCTCTAAAAGGAAAGTTAATAGAGTGATACTGTTTATTATATTAAGTAAGAAAAAACTGTCTTACTAAGAAGACATGGGCTCATATTGAATGAACTGAAAATCTCTTATTGAAGATCATCTATTTTTCTTTTAGTGGGGTAATTGTTGGTTTACAATGATGTATGTTTTAGGAGTGCAGGATCACACTTCTTTAAATGTATGTTACCCATCATATCTACCACCAAGTACCAATAACCATCCACAACAGTCCACTGAACTCCCTCCATCCTTCCTTTTACCTCTTTTCCGTTTGAGAACTTCAGTTCTGCACTCAGAATCCATAAGTTTGTTTTGATTTGGTTTCCTCTGTTTCTTTACTTTGTTTCTTTATATTCCACATATAAATGAAATAATCCTATAGTGGGCTTTATCCTCACTTTTGTCAGCATAATCGCTTCCAGTTCCATCCATGTTGTTGCAAATGGCAGGATTTTATCTTTTTTATAGCTAAGTAGTATTCTATTGTGAATGTGTAAGTGTGTGTGTGTATGCCATATCTTCTTGATCCAATTATCTATTTTTGGACATTTAGTTGTTTGTTTGTTTTTTTTCAAATCTTGGCTACTGTAAACAGTGCTGGAATAAACATAGGGGTGGATGTATATTTTTTCAAATTAGTGTTTTGTTTTATTAACTTTGTAATTTTTTATTGAGACAACATTTGTTTACAGCACTGAATATGATTTAGGGATACAGGTTCATACCTCCACAGATGTATTTGGGTAAATACCTAGGTGTGGAAATCCTGGATCATTTGGTAGATATATTTTTAATATTTTGTGAAACATCCATACTGATTTTTGTTAAGGTTGGATCAATTTAAATTCCTATCAACAGTGTCATGAGTTTCTTTTGCTTAATACCCTTGCTAGCATTGTTTTTTGCTGGTCTTTTAGAAAAAGGCCATTCTCACAGGTATGATGTGATATATAAATGTGTTTTCACAATGCACTTCTTTCTAATAAGGATAAGAATGTTTTCATGTGCCTATTGGCAATTTGTATATCTTCTTTGTAGACATATCTATTTAGATCTTCTGTCCATTGTGTGATTGGTGAATGGGCTATGGGCTATTTGTTTTCTTGTTGTTGAGTTGTATAAGCTATGTATAAATCCTGAATATTAACCCCATATCAAATATATGATGTGAAAATATTTTCTCCTATTAAGTAGGGTATCTTTTCATTTTAATAATGGTTTCCATCACTGTGCAGTAATTTTCTAGTTTAATTCAGTCCCACTTGCTTATTTTTCTGTTTTTCTTTTCTTTGCCATTGCAGAGCCCAAAGATATCGCTGAATCTAATGTCACAGAATGTGTTGCCTATATTTTCTTATATGTATTTTATGGTTTCAGATCTTACATCCATTACATTTCATTTTGCATAATGAAAACAGGAACAAATTTACTGTTACATGGACAGTAAATTTATGATGGAGCTAAGAGCATACAATGGAGAAAGAAAAGTCTCTTCAACAAAGGGTGTTGGGAAAACCGGGCTACTACATGTAAAAGCATGAAACTAGACCACTATCTCACAGCACACAAAAATATTAATTCAGAATGTGTGTTAATTTTCTCAATTTAATAAGGCTTTCTATAAAGTTACACAAGAAGCTTCCTACTTTCATTTGAGTCATCTGTAAATTTTGGAATGATACTATAATGAATAAAATATAGTAATATACATTAACATGAATGAAAGTTTTCTTCTATGAATTTTATTGTTTCAGGTCTATATTTAAGACTTTCATCTACTCTGAATTAATTTTTGTATATGGTGTTAGTTAGTGATGTAGTTTCGTTCTTTTGCAACTGGTTTTCCAGTTTTCTCAACACCATTTGTTATTTCCCTTCTCCATTGCACACTCTGTCATAATTTAAGTGTCTATATAAGTGGGAGTTTATTTCTCAATTATATTCCACTGGTCTGTGTGTCTAAATTTTGAAGTGTCACTCTAAAATAACATCAATTTTTGTGTTGTTATTTCTATTTGAAAAAAACTATCATGATTTGTGAAATATATTACAACACTAAAATTCTCTAATATGCCTTATAAAATAGCTTTCAGAGAGAAAATTATACAATCTAAAATGCCAACAATACTTGGATTGTGCTTTATCTATATACTGAATGTTCACATAAAATGGGTAGATAAATAATTAATATGTGTCAGCAATGCTCACTTTATTTAAATGTTTAAATTCTCTTAGTAAACATATAATACGTACTATTATCCCCATTTTACAACTAATGCTACCAATAGATAACTGTCCAAAATTAAAAAGCTAATATATGGTGGAGGTGAGATTTAAACCAAATTCCAGTTCTAGAGCCTAGATTAACCATTAGGCTGTTAGACTTTGCAGTGAGAACTGAAAATGCCTTAGTATAGGTTTTAAGTGTTTTACTAATCTATATATTTTTTCACTTAATCCATTATATTTTGTTCACTACAGAGATTAATAAATTTTTAAAAATTGTTCAATGTCATATAGCTATTGACAGAAAGCATATCTAATTTTAGCAATACATAATGAGATTTTGCATGATGAAAACAAGCACAAGAGAAATAATAATTTCAATATGATAGATATTATATAAATGTAAAGACATTATACAGGTATTAAAATACATGATAAAAGAGACTGAAAATAGCAGCAGGAACACTATGGTTTCTCTCCTTTGAAATTTTCTTACATTGCTAAATTTCATTCTCTATTCTATCACTAAGCTGGGCTAGACTACACTAAAACCTTTGAAGCTTATAGATTTTAAGCCATTTAATTAAACCATCAGGAAAAACATTATTCGCCACTGCCTTTCTTCTCCTTTGCTCTCTTTCTTTAATCTGGTGTAAATTAATTTTTTTCTGATTGAATTAATTGTTCACTGAACTTGAAAACCTATTCTTGATTCTAGAAAAGCAATGATATCCGGACTAGGCTTCAGTATGAATTGTTTACTTAATTACCACATTACCATAGCAAATGACTTCGTTTGATCTATTTTAACAACTAAAAATATTAGAACATTAAATTTATAATTATTATTAATCATTAAACTATACTACTAAAAGCCATGGTGCTTTAGATTTCTTTTTGAAGAAACTAATGGGACACATAAATTTCATCATTATGGATGTTCATGCTGTTGAAGGATTGCCCAATAATGATGACAGATTTTTCCCTAAAATATTTTTATTCCTACTTACAATTAAATAATATAAGATGGGATGCTCTAGCAATTTTCTTAAGGTTAATTATCTTGAATTTAACATGGCTTTGAAAAGTGTCCAAGTGATATTAGGCATTTAATTTATTTTCCACCAGGATGGAGAAACAGAACACAACATAAAATATTCAATCTAAGCTTCAATTAAGATCATTTAAGATCAAACAAGGGAACTAACAGAACAAGACTGTGAAGAAAACAGCAAAACTTCAACATCGTGGAATTTGAAAATAATAGTATTTTTTAATGAAACTCAAAACAAAATCAACTTAAATATCTAAAAGCTAAATAAAACTCACACAAAAATATTTAAAAATTAAAAATGCAAATTCTGCTTATTAGTGTCTTCTAAATTAAAAAAAGCCCTGCTAATATTTTATGCACACATAGCACTTACTGATGTGTATGAGATGAGTGATTGTCATGTACTTTACTAGTTTCTAGTTGTAAACATGTTTATAATTATAGGATTCTGATAGAAAAAAAATCATTTATAACTCTAAAATAATATCAAGCAATAATTATTGAAATAGTTTCTAGAGTTATCATGTGATACTTACGCAGCTGGGCTTTTTAAGACCAATGTGTGAGTGATAATTGCGTACCTATAATTCTGCACCTGTTAGTATAAGAACTAGCAGGCTCTTGGGGGTTAAAGATGGGGTTTGTGGTTTTTTAATTCTAAAGATAATCTAGAGAATAAAGAGTATGAAGACTCTTAGAGTACAATGCTGAGAACACAAATTCCAGTTTAAACTAGAGAAGTCAAAAGCTAATTTTCTCATTGCCACATTAATTTTCTCACATTATACCTGGGCAGCATTCTTGCTTCTAATTATGTTCCTACATGAATGCCTTATTACATATTATGTAGGAAATACTACAGTGAGAAATCTTATATCTCTTGGCCTGTGTTTGTTTTATACCTATAACCGTACTGTTCTGCTCAGTGAGATTTTGTATTTAATAAGGATGTTCCAGTACATTGACTCTGCTCCACCAAATACAAGTACAAGGTTCTGTTAAACAGTGGGAGAGCTAGTATTTTATGCATGATTTTTTTCATAGTCCTGTCATTTAATCAATAATTCAGTCCGTTAATTTATTTCATGCATAGTTTTTGTCTTATTTTGCTTTGTTGTTGTTGTTGTTGATTTTCAGACAATTTGGGTAAGGAAAACTGAATTTTTTTCTTTAGCTAAAAGTTATTATGAACAAATAACACTAGAGAAAATATAATAGAACATAGAATTGAAGTTTTATAAAGATATCAATAATAAATCTGAACATTTTCTGAAGGAGAACAAAAACTGTGTAGATACAACTTTTAGAATCTAAAAGTAATAACCTTTAGATTCTACTTAAATCATCATTCCGATGTTTAACAAGACTCAAATGCCCCAAAATTCCTAAAGTCATTTATCCCTCAATATTTCTTCGGGATGTGTCAGATAATCTGCCAGGTACTCCAGGGTATAGAGAGTCAGAAAGATAAGCCCTTTTCTTTTTCCCTCTACAAATGCAAGTCCTTTGCAAAAATTGTGGGATTCATCACTCATTTGGACAATGTTTATTTCTGAACATGCATTTCATAATACCTAAATATTTAAAAGTGATAGACATAGTTTTCAAGAAGTATATTGTCTAGCAATCTTTCATGGTAGTTTGTTTAGTCTGTAATTTTTCAACCTAAATGATAACCCAGTTTATTATACTCTTTCCAGAAAAACCAAAAGTTATATCTTGAATGTGTCTTAAAATTTATCAGTCACTTTCTCAGTATATTAACATTTAAACATTCATTGCATAATTATGTAACAAACTCTCTTTCAAGTCAAGCATTTTTTTTTTTAGGTCTCTAGAATTTTTTTAAAATTTTTTAATTTGTGTCTTTTACATTACTGTATATTCCCTGTAGGTTTCCCACCACCAATTCACCCATGAACCATCACCACAGTCCCCTGTGCTCCCCTCTCCCCCATTCTGAACCCCAATCCCCCCCCCTCGCTGGTTGACACTCTTGTATTTGGTTCACCTATATTCCTGTTATAAGTGAGACCATTCGATATTTTTCTTTTTCCTTTTGGTTTATTTCGCTGAGCATGATCCCTTCTAGTTCCATCCATGTTGCTGCAAATTGCATGTGTTTACCTTTTTTGAATGCTGAATAGAATTCCATTGTGTATATGTACCACATCCAGTCATCTATTTTTGGGCATCTGGGTTGTTTCCATATCTTTGCTATTGTAAATAATGCTGCAATAAACATACGGGTGCATGTATCCTTTTGGATTAGTGTTTTTTTGTCCTAAGGGTAGATTCCCAAAAGTGGTATAGCTGGGTCGTATGGTAGCTCCACGTTTATTAATTCGAGGAAACGCCATATGGCTTTCCACAGTGGTTGGACCAGTTTGCATTCCCACCAGCAGTGTAGAAGAGTTCCTTTTTCTCCACAGCCTCGCCAGCATTTGTTGTTGCCTGTTTTTTTAATGTGTGCCATTCTCACTGGCGTGAGGTGGACAAATTCCTAAAACTATACAACCACCCCAAACTAGATAAAGAAGATATAGATCATTTTTGGTGTTTTTTAAAAAGATTTATTTATTTATGCACACTGCTGGGTACAGGCCAGAGGTATGGGGTGGCAAGAGGATTCACCAGAGACAGAGTGGGGAGCAGAACAGGCAGATCAATGGAAATACACTGCTGAGGGGAGCATCGGGCAAGATAGGAGAGGTCTGCGGCGCCATGTGGGAATCTCCCCCAGCTGGGCATCAAACTCGCATCGCTGCTGCCGGCCAGCAAGTCAAGTATTGTTTTTTGACTAGAGGTGCTCATTTTTTCAAAGATACTCTTTCATGATCCTCCATGTTTTTGCTAAATTAGAAAACATACTCCTACTTTCTAATTCACAGGATTCTAGGTGATCTTACTCACTGATTTTGCCTCTTTTCTACCCTCACTAAAGGGAGTAGCTTTATAAATAGAGAAGGATTTTGCTATAAAGTATGATCAGAATGATGGTGGAAGGGTTGCCTTCCCAAACATACTTCCTTTACTATTCTGTTTAGTGTATATAGTTCTACCATTATAAGTTCATTACCTCGGATTAAAGAAAAATCTCTTTAGTGGTCCTATTATATGTTAGTACCTTTAATGGAGTAATTAATCAAGCAACATGTATTTACTAAGCCTACTTTATATACATTGGCTCTGTGCTAAATAACAAATGAACCCAACGACAAATGTTGTTTCCTAAATAAGGACCACAAACGTTAGGAAAGGGGGAATCATTAACCTAGTTTCTGAGGAACCCACACTTGTGATAAGAAGAGGATGCCACCATTGCAGAGTATATAAAATAAATAGAATGCAGAATGGAAGCCCAGATCACAGACTGGACTCAAAACACATTATGGATTTGCTGTTCCTTTATAATTAGTTCTACCTTTTTAAGTGGTCCTAATGGAGAAATTTTTCAATGAATGTAAAACACTTTCTCCACAAAATAATTTTAGGGACTTTCTTAAACACAGAAAAGATGATAGCTGTGATTTGACAGGTGCCCAGAAAGTACTCTCACTCTAAAATATGTCTCACATCCCACACCTAGAATTTCATCCTTAATCCAGTAAGTGAGAGGTACCTTCCCATAAAGTCCTCTGAAAATCAAACAGTGCAGGTATGGGTAACTTTGAATCACGAAAAGTTTTGTGACTTCATTGATAAGTCCATTTATTTTTTTGACAAAAGAAATTTAAGGTATCAAGTGCTCTGTATAGAGAGGGTCAATGATCATTCATATGATCAGTCTGCCTATAAATCAGCTACAAGATGGTTTTTAATAAGCAGAAGACTGCCTGAGCTCCAGAATTTTCCAACTGCTGACCCTGACAATCTGATTACTTATATATACAAACACAGCTTATATTGGCAGGCAAATGTATTGGAATGATGAGATTATAAAATGCACACAGAAGATAATCACAATTTCCGCAAAGGCCAACATTTAATATCAACAGGGACAGATGCTAAAAACACTGCCTACAATTTAACTGAGTTCAAGGAGTTAAAAGGTCTTAAAATTAACCATGAAATTTGAAAAAATATATAAATAGTTTTCAAAAGCAGCATTTAGAAAACTGTACATCAAAAATATCAACACTGTGGGTGTCAAGAGGGAGGCATTTTGCAATGACTAACAAATGAAGACATCTTAATGTCTTAATGTAAAAGCTTATTATATAATGCATAACAAAGTAGAATCAGGAACAGAAAGAGGTAGGCTTTTCCACTTTTCTGGCTTAGAGCTACATTGCATCATATCACCAGATTATAAATATAATGTAACTTTAAAATATCTATGGTTGTTCCCAGAATCAGATCATTTTTATAGCTCAAAGAAGTTGCCATTTCAAATATCTGCATTTATTCAAAATGTTTTTATTGTCTTTCTTTAGTATAAAATCTCAAAACTATACAACTTAGTTTGGAGCAAGTCGAAATAAAAAAAAAAATTCAGAAAAAAGAAATCAGAGGAAAACGCCTCCTTATCAATGATATTGCCTCTAGTTCAAGCTTTTTATCTTTACATATGCAAGCTACACATTATTTATTTGAATAAAACGTGCCCTTTCTTTAAAAACCAATTAATAGCACTAATGTAGCATTAACTGTATATCAGGCACTATTCTAAGAGTTTTACATATATTGAAAAGAAGCCCAGAGCCAGGAGGTTTAACTGGCAAATTCAACCAGTCTTTCAAAATAGAATTAATACCTTTCTTTCCGTGTTCCATAAAATTCAAAAGGAAGGAACACTTCTAAACACATTCTATAAAGCCAACATTACCTTGATTCTAAAACCAGATAAGGACTTAACACACAATAAAGAAATCTACAGACCAGTAACGCTGGGGATGATAGATACAAAAATTCTCAGCAAGATTCTGGGCAAAATTAAATCCAGCAATACATTAAGAGAATCATACACCATGATCAAGTTGGATTTATTCCAGTGATGCAAGTATGGGTCAAAGTTTGCATATCAATAAGCACAGTACAACACATCAATAAAATGAAAGCAAAAAATCACATGGTCATCTCAAATAGATACAAACAAGCATCTGACAAGATTGAACATCTTTCTGTGATGAAAACCCTCCATCAAAGAGGTCATATATGACAAACCCACAGACAAAATCATACTAATGCCAAAAAACTGAACATTTTCCTCTAAGATTAGAAGCAAAACAAAGATATGCACTCCCACCACTAATATTCATATAAATTTAGAAGTTCTAGAGTTCAGAACAATTAGGCAAGAAAAAGATATGAAAGTTGTCCATTTTGAAAAGGAAGAGGAAAAACTATCACTGTTTGTATATGACATGACTATTAACAAAATACAATGAAGCAAGAAATGGTGCTGGGAAACTGGACACCTATGAGCAAAATAATAAAACTAGTTCACTAACAAATGCACTACACAAAAATTCAAAAAGGATTAAAAACTTGAATGCAAGACTGAAAACTATATCATACATTAAAGAAAACAGAGGTAATACCCTCCTTGACATTTGCCTTAGATATATGTTTGGGGACTAGACTCTAATGGCAAAGGAAACAAAGGCAACAATAACACATGGAACTACATCGAAATAAAAAGATCTGTCTAGCAAAAGAAATTTGCATCAAAATGAAAATACATCCTACTAAATGTGAGAGGGTATTTGCATATCATATGTCTGACAAGGGGATACTATTCGAAATGTACAAAGCACTTACAGGATTCAAAAATAAAAATAAACAATTGAAAAATGGGCAGGGAATCTTTTCCCAAGAACATAAAGATGGTCAACTAGCACATGTAAAGAAGCTCATCATCTCCTAGTTTTTGAGAAATGCAAGTCAAAACAACAATGAGTTACAACCTCACACCTAAAGAATGACTATTTTCTCAAGCAAAATAAACAAGCATTGGAGAGGATGTGGAGAGAAAGGAACCTGTATACTCTAGTAATGGGAATGTAAATTGGTGCGGCAATTATAGAAAGCAGTATGCAGAGTCCTCAAAACAATTAAAAATAGAAATTTCATAAAATTCAGTTTTCACATTACTGGGTAATTACCCAAAAAATACAACAAAAAAAAAAACCCACTAATTCAAAGAGATAAATGCACGCCCATTGTTTATTGCAGCATTTTTTACAATAGTGAATAACTGAAAACAGCCTCAGTGCCCATCTAAAGGCGAATGGATAAAAAAATATGACATATACACACAATGGAATACTATTCAATTACCAAAAAGATGAAATACTGACATTTTCAATAACATGGATGAACCTAGAAGGAGTTATGCTTATTGAAATAAGCCAGACAGAGAAAGACAAACTCTTATGATCTTACTCACATGTAGTTTATAGAGAAAACAAAGATGAACTACATAAAATAAAAACAAACTGTGAACTATAAAAGAAATTACTCATTAAGAGAAAAGTAGAGGGGGAAAGAGGGTGGTAAGAATGGAGGGAAAGGACAGTACTATGATGAAAGAAAGATTTGCACTTCTATTGGTTGTGTATATCCATGTTGATTCTCAATGACAAACACCTGAAACTTGATCATATTGTAATGCAATAACACTTCAAGAAAAATAAATTTGACAGTATCTATTAATGTCACAGAAATCTACATTCCATAAACCACAAAAATCATACTTATTTTTAAATAGAAAAATAACAGCTTGTATTCCCATTGTGGTTTCACAAAAGGCTGCCTGTGGATCTTTTGGAAAGGAATGTCCCTAAGAGGCAAAGAGAAGAACATCTTAAACAAGAATACAAACCCTAAAGTGCTTTAAGGCTTTTCAAGAAACAAAATTATTTCATAAAAGCACAGATAATACTAAAAATGGCAATGCAAAATCACAAAGAGGAGGTAAAAAATAGCACTGTTAATCAGCAGAGGCAAATATCACAGTAAATTATTGCTCATTTGAAATGACAAACTCTAGGGTTCTTTAAATCAATCTTCGAAGGGAAAATATTTTAAAAGAAAGAAAAGTACAAGTTCAGTAATTAATGTCATGCATGCTTACACGAATTATTTGGCGTGGAGAAAGAGAGAAAGCTTGATGCCACAACACAGTACTTCGAGAAAACTAAGTCTATACAGATCTGCAGGGCCAGAAGACAACCCAAAGAGATATTACTCACTTTAGTCAATCACCACTGCAAAATTAGAGTATCCTCTTTTTACAAATGAGCTCTTGCTTCAGCTATCAGCTTCTTTACCTCCCAGAAGCCCAGAACAACACTCTAGTTTAAAACCTGATGGAACTGTTGTGATTTCAAGCCTAATACTACTGTGATCTGGTATCTGTTTGTTAGAACATCATAAACACAACTTTCAACAACTTTTCCAAATGTCTCAGCTCTGTTCTGAGAGATCTAAGTCAGAGGTGGAAAAAGGTTACTAATCCAGTGATTTGCAGCATGGAGAATTGTGCCAAATCTTCCCCTTTTGGTTAAAGTCCAAGGAGTATATTAACGAGTAAAGATAGTTGCCTTCCTTCTTTACAAGTACCTAGTCATAAAAAAGGAAAAATGTCTCATCATAAGGGAGGATTTAAAATGCTTACCAAAAAATCTCAGTCTTTCTCTTTCTAGCCTCCCTGTTTCATTTTGGTAAGGATGTTGTTCATAACCCCTTCTTTCTATGCCAGGGGAAGGATATGTAGACTAAAAAAGAAGTACCAGATGTGAAATTCTATAAAATGCCAATTGATTCACACCCTAGGCTCTGAGGATTTACACACACTTCCAGTGCTGGCAAGGCTGAGAGTAATGAGAATTCCGCTGTCGCTGGTGAAGAACTAGCAAATCAGAGCAGAAAAAGACATCTACCCCAGGGAAGGAGAACTTCAACTCCAATAAATGAGGCAACGCTGATGAGTTGAAATTTACATTTAAGTCACAAAGCTACTGGGACTGGACTGTAATAAAAAAGTGTCAGGCAATAAAGCAATTTGGTAATCTCAGCTTTTTTATTGTTGTGTGTGTATCTATTAGAATGTTTCTTTTAAAACACACAACATTTGAACTAGGATTGATAGAAGCATTTATTTACAACATTTTATATTCAGGGCATATAATAAAATAATAATTGCTACAGTTTACTGAGGACCTACCTATTATGGGGTCAGGGGCTTTACACATTTTATTTAAGAAAAAAGAAAGAAGCTCAGAGAAGAAAAGTAACTAACCCAAAGTCACTAGAAAGGAACAGAAATGGGACTCATACTAAAGCTGTCTGACTCTGAAGACTTTTTCCTTTGTGCCTCAGAGTCCCCCTGCAAATTTCACCATTAAATTTTTAATACTAAAATAATTATTAAGTATTTACTACATTCCAAGTATATTATCTCACTAAATCTTCTAAAAACTATATGAGTACTATTTTACTTGTTTTGTAGTTAGAAACTAAGACACAGAAATGAAGTAACATGCCAGGTTAGATAGTGGGAGAAACATGATTCAAACCCAAGCCACTATCTCCACTCTTTCAGTATGTTTCCAAAGTTAATAATAGCTACAAACCTGGAACACAGTAAATGCCTGATCTTTAGGAACTTCCTCCATTTTTGCAAATTTTAGATTAGTCCTTGTCTGGCTTTATCTTTCATCAGTTTATTTTCTATGTTCCTCGCATTATAGATATGATAACTGGAAATTCACCCTCTGATAAATTGACCCAGCAAGTACAAAAAGTTATTAACAAAGTACAATTTATATCTCAAATTGCCCATCAATTGGTAACCTCCCTGCCATATGATGCCATAACTCAGCATTTCCCAAAGAAGTAAATATGAAGGCATTAAAAAAAGATTGTGGCAAGTCCAATTACAGTGTTTTAAAGGTAACAATTAGACATAGTGTTTCCGTATCAGGATAAATATTTGAAAACAGCCACTACTGTACTAAGACTTTCTTAAACACTTTAAAAAATATATATCAAAACACTATAGCTAGTTGAAAGCTCTCTAAATGTGTCCCCAAGCTAGCAAACCTGCATACCAGCTCTTCTGGTCTATTTCCTCTATCTGTGAAAGTCCTTCTCCGTCTTGCGTCTGGAGTTAGAATAGATCTCCTCACATTTCCGTCTTCTAAAATCACCAGATTCAATCATTTATCCTCAGAGTTTCTTTCACAAAGTTTCAGCTATGGTCTGTTGCTGTCCCA
Organism: Scalopus aquaticus; assembly: GCA_004024925.1. Taxonomy (NCBI): domain Eukaryota; kingdom Metazoa; phylum Chordata; class Mammalia; order Eulipotyphla; family Talpidae; genus Scalopus; species Scalopus aquaticus. The sequence continues at coordinate 20,925 of PVIJ01012430.1, forward strand.
TATTCCATTACTTTGAAATTCCACCATCAGATTTATGGTGACTTGCTCATACATTTTTATCTCCCCTCTGCACCCCATACCTCACAACTTCATTAAAATAGTAAAGGGAGAGAAGACACAAATAAGAAAATAAAAGATATCATTAAATAATATTCTCAAAATATTTGAGGTGGGGCGCTAATTAAAGATGTGTTACATAGCTAGCAAGGAGGTAAAAGCTACATCTTAAAGGGACTAAAGGTCAGAAAAGAGCCGATTCACTTCACAGAAGCCTGTGAGAGGCTCAGGATTCAAAACCAGCAAGCCCACTCTCAACTCTCTCCTACACTGGACACTGGAACCAAGCAAGTACCACAATTTATGAGTGAAATTTAACTGGTGAAACTCGACACCCAAAGACTTCAGATACTAAAGTGGAAAAGAGTGGGACAAGTCCATATACTGTATTATGAGACCCTCTCCCCACCAGCTTTTATCTCTTCTTATGCAAAAAGGTAGAAATCAGGCATCCTAAACACACACACACACACACACACACACACACACACACACACACACACATTTTCTTGAAGAAAAACTGAAAGAAATTATCTTTGATCTCAGGTCTGAGGTTTCCTAACAAAGCGCTAGTTCCTAACATTTTAAAGATTCCAGAATAGAAGTAAGCCAATCAGTAAGGTCTAGAAGAGATCTTATAATGCCTCATTCAAATGTAGAATGGTACTCAACAATCATAAAACACTTGATATAAGGCTCCAAAGATGGAACAAAGTAAAGAAAAAAGCTGGACCTGAGACATGCTAAAACAGAAAGGAGTCATTGAAAGGTTTAATCAGTATCATCAGAACTGATGATTGAAAACCCAATAAGAAATTAAAACTGGGCCTCCCTGGTGGCGCAGCGGTTAAGCGCTGCGCTGTGGAGCTGTCGGCAGCAGCGACGCGAGTTCGACGCCCGGCTGGGGAGAATCCCACATGGTGCGGCAGACCTCTCCTGCCTCGCCCGCTGCTCCCCTCAGCAGTGTATTTCTGATCTGCCTGTTCTGCTCCCCACTCTGTCTCTGGTGAACCCTCTCGCCGCCCCACGCCTCTGGCCTGTGCCCCAGCTTGTATGTATAAATAAAAAATAAATCTTAAAAAAAAAAGAAATTAAAACTGCAATTTTAATTTAATATAAGAATGGAATACTATGAAAAACAGAGCAGAAAACAAGGTGCACTAAAAACTGAATTTACATAATGCAGGTAGTAAACTGTACTATTGTTCAAAAATATTGTTCAAAAATTTCACGATGGAAAACCATTGTGATTAAGAATTAAATCTTTTGTTGTTTAAAGCTTTCGAGATTTTGAGCATGTTTGTTACCATATATAAGTTTATCATGGTAATGCACTATTCGATCCATCTGACAGGAACTTCAGACTTTATTCAACAACCTGAGCCTAATTTAATAAGGGATTCATGGCATACTAAGCAAATTAGTTTTATTGATTTTGTTACTTTATTTAAAATTAATAATTATCAACTCTGGAAGAAATAAAAGGTTATACAAAAGCAAACTGTAATCATATTGTCCTATGACTCCGTAAAAAATACTTACATACTGACAATAACTAAATGAATTTACTCTATGGAAAGGACAGGAAGAGGATCAGTGTCTGTGTGTGTGTCGAAGTGGTAAAAAAAATCTAAACACTAAACTTGTCTGAAAGGAACTCAATAGAGATCTAATATTGAAAAATCAAGAAAAAGAGTACACTGTGTAATATTTAGAAGTATGAATGTAAATACTAGAAAAAACAATTGAAAGTAGTTGCTTTGAAATATAAGAACTGGGAGACAAGAAGCTTGGGATATGAAACTGCCATTTTTCAACATGACTTATTTGATTTTTACATATATTATTTTGATAAAAGTAAAAAATTAAATAAAAATAAGTTTACTCTCAGTTATAAACATCAAGTGAAATTTCAGATGAAACAACAAAAAAGAATTTAAAAATGGTTGTCTATGAAGAATTGGCAAGTGGAGAATGGCTAGGTAAGGAATTGCTGTTTCTCATTTTAAGTTTGTCAATACTCTGATATTTTTTTAACTTTGTGCACGATAATTTGATATAAATTAAAAATTTAAATTTTCTAAAAAAGTGATTAATCAGAAATAACTAAAATAAATAAGTGGACTGTGCCTTTGATATATTGAATCAAATCATCATTAAACAGACATTAGGAGTAAAGTAAAATACTCAGTATTTATATTCTGGTGAAACAAATCATATAAAACTGTGGACCCCTCTATAGTTTGGTTTTGGTTTTTTGGATTTTTTTACAAGGAGAATTTTTAGTGAAACAATATGGTCTCCTAAAAATCTCAAACATAATTCTAGGGATCTAAATTATAGCAGAGTAATTATAATCAGTAATTCACTCTTAATAGTGATTAAGGGTAGAGATCTTAAAAGTTCTCATCACAAAAATAATTACAATTATGAAATGTGATATAGTATTAACTAACTATGATGGTAAACATTTAGCAAAATATCAGAATCAAATCAGTATGTTATATACCTTAAACTTTAAAAATGTCATATGTTAATTATACTCGCTAACTTAGTAAGACAGGAAAATGGATCATTTTCAGTGGACATTGAACATTTTATATTTAATCTTCAGTTAAACTGGTATTTTATGTACTGCAAATTCTAGTTAAATACAGTAAGTATTAAGTAAATATAACATATATGTGTATGAGATTGCCCTAAGCTTTGTAGGTGATAAAAGTTAAAATATCTCAGTCTCTATCACTGAAGAATTTATAATTATGAGGAACTTAAGATATGCATAGCAACATGGGCCTCCCCAGTGGCATAGCAGTTGGGCACTGAGCTGTGGAGCTGTTGGCAGCGGTTACTTGAGTTCAACACCCAGCAGGGAGATTCCCCCATGGAGTGGCAGACCTCTCCTGCTTTGTCCGCTGCTCTAGTCAGCAATGTGTTTCATCGATCCACCTGTTCTGCTCCCTGCTCTGTCTCTGGTGAGCCTCTCACTGCCCCACGCCTCTGGTCTGTAGTCCAGTTTGTATGCATAAATAAATAAGTAAATAAATAAAAAATAAAAGATATGCATAACAACAACTTACACTGAAATAGAAATTAGATAGAAGGATAAAACAGAAAAAGAGATGAAAAATTTATAATTCAGAGGACAATGGAAGGAATGGCCTTTGAAAATAGGCAGGAATTAAACAAGTTCAGCTAGAGAGAGGAGAAATATATGGGGGTAAAAAAATAATCAATAAAGAATGTGAGAAGAGAAGTGCAGCATATGTCAGTTATCAAGTCAATCATTCTGATGGATAATAAAGTGGGTGAAGAGGAGTAATAAAAAAATAAGTGAGAAGATCATATGGCTGGCTCCTTGATAGTTCTTTACCCATTTTATAATTCACATAATAGAAATGCTGGAGCCATTAAAGATTTTTGAGAAACAAGTTAAATGCCCAGAATTAAGAAAAAATCTGAAAATATACATGAAAAGGATTAAAAGGGTAGAAAAGAAGAGTCATGCTTTATTTGGCATTAATAAAGAAAACTCACATCTCTGAATTAATATCCGGACACAGATTTTGAGAAATAACATTATTCTCAAGCAATGTGCACATTTCAAATTAATTCATGTCCATATATTGTGGAGAACATGAAGGTCACTTAGAGAAACCACAAGCAAGTAGCTATGGTTAAGTATGCTTAGGCAATCAGCACATTGATCTTTTTAAGCTTCATATTTATATTAGTGATCAAAATAGCTCTTATTCATCTGAATGAGGAATAGTTGTCCTCAAGTAGAAAAGAAAAAAACTAGAATAGATGTAGATATTTCCTTTACTTCCTTCCAAATAAGAGTGTCTCTAAAAAATTGCAATTAATTGAATTTCTGAAGCACAAACATATCTGAATGGTAGACATGTGGCAGAGGCAGTGAATGAGCAGACCAAGCTGAAGTCCTAATTTGTCAAATGCAAGCACGTTAGTGTTACCAATCTGTTAATGTGGACAAGAAGACTCAATTTGACTGTTTCTTTTCTATCAATAAATGAGTGGATTTCAAATACTCTAAATAGAAATACTAATAGCAGGTCTTCTACAAATTCATATCAACCTAATAATTTTGAATGCAGTTTCTGTATATCCTATAAACATTTGCAGAACAGCAACCCAGGGGAAGAAATGTCTTAAGTCCCTGAGTTCTGTATTGAATGTTAATATATTTGTATATGACGGATTTAATACAGAACTGAGAATAAATGACTTTCAGCAGCTGCACTCTAGACCTATAAATCGCTCTGAGCACTACAAAATCCATATAGAGGAAGAACAGCTGGATAATTTACAACACCAGTATTTGTCAAGAAAAAGCTGAAAACATAGAACTTGATTTCTCCTTTTTTCAGAGTGCACACCTCTACAAAAACTAAAAATTACCCTTCTAGAGACTATTTGGGTAAGTGCATCTATTCATCTTGACATGTTGCTCATTTAAAGTACAGAATCCTTATTTCCACTCACTTGAAAGAGCACCTTTAAAAAGGAGAAAACAGCAAATGAAAAAAAAAGTTTTCTTTATAATCAAACCAAGTACAAAGAAGTCTGTTAATGTTTATTTTGTGTTCCAATTGCTATGCTCTGGTAAAACCCTACAAAAGGAAAGAAACACATTAACTAGATGACTTGCAGAGCACAGTGATACCAAAAATAGTACTTAAGTTAATACACTAATTGCAAAGTTGCAGAGATTAAGTTCATCATTCTATTCCTTGGATAAACTTTGGAGATGGAGTATTTAAAGTTTAATATAAGGGCTGTCTTAAGCTTCTTAAAGAATTATACAAGCAGTTAAAATGTGTTTCGTGTAAGAAGTAAACTCCAGAAATAGAAAGCTGCAGTCACTAAAGGAATATTAGCTCATGTGTAAGCAACAAAATGACTTGCTTGCAACTTCCATAAAAGTCAATACAACGGGGAGCCTGAGCACTGAGTTTGTGCACAAATCTACTAGCATTTGAATTTTCATATCTGACCTTAATTCACAAAGAAGCCATTTTACCATGATAATTATACCAAAGAAAAATCCTAAAGCCCCACGGGAGGGAGCCCAAAATGCAGAAGTTTGACAATATGGAAAAAATGGACTTATTTTCAAGTAAATCTCTTCAGATTCAGAAATACAAGTTACCTAAAACAATGATCACTGAAAGTTCAACCAATTGGCTTTATTCTCCAAATCGTTCTACCTGGTGGAATTTAACTGTAATATTATATAAATGCTGTGATTAATAGGCATATACACAAAATGATAGGAGATCAGGCAGCTTTACCAATATATCAGAAACGAAAGGAAGGATGTGGTTATTCTTAATTGATGCCTGAAAATCTTTCCCCCTTATCCAATACTCTTATAATCAGTATATTTTAAAGTCATATACCTCAGAGCACAAATAAGACCACCTCTGTATCTTTTCAGCACAATAGCCTCACAGGATAGATACTCATTCACTGAGCAAAATGCCAGGGCAAGAATCATAGGCCTCTGATACTAGCAGCAGACAAGGATTAAAAAAGAATCCAAGCCCTGAGGTGTCACAAAGGGCTGAACAGCTTAAAAAGAACACATTGTTGTATGTGAAATTAGTTTCATTCTTATAAACAGAAGATCTTAGAACTGCATTTTTCTTAAATTGTATTATGCACTGCTTCAGAGCATGAACCACAAACCAGATGGGTAATTGAAAAGCAGAACTACCAAAGGAGAAATTCCTGCACTGCTTTGAAATGGGTTATCACTAAGTATACAGTTGGGGGTGGGGGAGACAGTAACATTGTTTATAGGCCTATAAATCCATGATTTTATACATTTATATGATACTCTTACCCACAGTTCTGACAGCACTTCAAATCTCTCCTAGAAGCTTTCTCAGGAGTTCAGCCACAGAACTGAGCTAACTTCAATGCCCTACCATATCTCCTGTTCCATGACTGCTGAAGTTGTCCTAATTTCTCAAGTTAAAACATCCTGTGGTTCCAAACACACCCCAAGTTATTTCAAGAACAGTAGTACCCAATTTTTTAAAATGCCCATTAAATAAAAGCGTTAAGCAAAATCAATACTTTATTAATTCACAGTCATAGATGCCAAACCATTTTAGCAGTAAAGGACACAGAGTAATATATAAAGAATAGAGATGAAGATTTAATTTCTTATAATTTATAATGCACTGAAGCATCTTGGCAATTATTTGTTGAAGTTTATGATCTCAAATAATATTAGAACTTTAAGTTTGCTTTCTGGCCTATCTCCTTGTAATTAATCCATACAGGTATATCTTTTTTTTTTTTCAAAAATTTATTCATTTTTGCATACAAGTTGGGGTGCAGGCCAGAGGTGTGGGGTGGTGAGAAGGTTCACCAGAAACAGAGTGGGAGTGGAACAGGCAGATCGACAGAAATACACTGCTGAGGGGAGCAGCGGGGAAAGGCAGAAGAGGTCTGCTGTGCCATGTGGTAATCTCACCAGCCAGGCCTTGAACTCGCTACTGCAGCCTCAGACATCTCCACAGTGCTGAGCTTAGCCCGTTGTACCACCAGGGAGGCCCATACACGTATATCTTTTTATGGAACTGTTTTTATAAATGCTTACACCCCAATTCCCACCAACACTAATTAACAGAGGACTATCTAAACTTTAGTAATTCCCCAAAATACATCATTTCCACCTGTTATCTAACCATCCTACCTCATAGAGACCCTTCTCACACATGAAGTCTGTATTTATTGTTTGTAGCACAACGGATTTAAAAGCAAAAGGTTTTGTTACTAGATACCCTGTGCCAGAGCTCTGTGATTTCTACTAATGAAACTATGAGTAAATCACTTAACCACATAGTTCTTATCTTCCTGATACCTAACATGGAGATGATGATATCTATTTCATCAGGTTTTTTAGAGAGATGAATATGACAATCTATGAACATACAATTCAATAGGAAGTAGGAAAGGATAAAAGAATAATTTTAACCCAAAAACTCAAAAAGAGAAACAAACCAATTTAAAATGGGCAAAATATTTTAAGACACTTACAAAGAATGATATGTAAATAGCTAATAGACACATGAAGAGATAGTCAAAATTATAGTCATTAGAAAAGTGTGAATTAAACCACCATGACATGCAGCTACACATTTACCAAAGGTTAAAATTCCAATAACTGGAAGTCGCACACATCTGTTAGTGTAAATGATATAACTGCTTCAGAAAAAATTCTAGCCCTTTATTATAAAACTGAAATTTATGACCAAATAATTCTACTCTTACATATTTGCTTAAGGGAAATGGAGGTATGTTCCACAGAAAGATGTGCACAAATATAAACAGTACTTTTATTCATGATAGCCCAAACCTGGTAACAGCCAGGTGTCAAACAAATGAAAAATGTTTATACCAACTATGGTATACTACTGCTCTCCTTTAAAAAAGGAAACCAACTATTGATATACACAAAGTAAATTAATACCAAAAGCGTCATGTGGAGTGACAAATGTCTTACACAAAATTAAGTATATCATGGGACTCTGTTATTAAGTTAAAAAAAAAGTAAATCTAATCTATCATTGAAAAAAACATGAAAATGGTGCTTGTCTCTGGAAGAGTAGGACACAGAATGGTTTGAAAGAAGCACAGAGACTGGAAATTATCTGAGGTTATATATTACACAGATTTATACACTCATCAAAGCTCACAATGCACACTTAAGATTTAAACATTTAAACATATGAAAGTTTTATCATGAATTTACTGTCAAATAAAAATAAAAGCAACTTCAAATTAAAAGCATAAAAACAGAAATAAATCTAAATATATTAGTAAACATAATTTAGAGTGAAATAATCTGAACAGACAAAAGTAGGAGATTCTCTCAGAATTTTTTGTAATTCATATTTATGCCACTATAAGAGAAAACTAAAAAATGCGAAGAACACAAACAGATTCAAAGAAAAGATATGGAAGAAGACTTAAAAAACAAATGCTAAATAATAAAAAGATGATCTAAGTTGAAAATAAAGCAAATGCTATTTTTATATCAAACCAAAAAAAGTTAAGGTCAACAGGTGTTATTAAGACCAAAGAGGACTATCAGTTAATGACCCCCCCCCAAAAAAAATGTTTACCAGTAAGTAATTTCAGTTCTCAAATTTCAAAACCTTAACAACATTCACACAACATATTTAAAATAATAATTGAATTATGAGATAGTGGCAAATTTACAACCACTGTGAGAGATTATAACACATCCCTTTTGGTAACTAAAATTAAGGAGACACAAAATTAGTAAGTATCTGTAAGATTAGAACATTATTAGGTTGAATCTTATGAACAAAAACAAAATGCCACATCCAATTACAGAAAACATGTTCGGTTTAAAGAACACATGGACTATTGACACAATTGACCACCTATTAAGCTATGAAATAAAGCGAATCTCAACAAATATAAACAATCAACATATTATAAATGCTGGTGAGGAAGTGGAACAATCAGAATATATTTGGATGGGAATGCAAAATGACACAGCCACTTTGTAAAAAAGTTAAACATACTCTTAACCATAAAATTTAAACATACTCTTAACCATATATACTATAGCAGATCAACAATTGCAGTCCTTGGTATTTATCCAAAAGAATTGAAAACAAATCCACACAAAAATCTGCACATGGATGTTTATAGAAGCTTTTTTCATCATTGCCAAAACTTGGAAGCATGCAAGATGCCCTTTAGTAAATGAACTGATAAACAAGCTGTGTCATATCCAAACAGTAGACTATTACTTAATGCTTGTAAGAAATGATCTATAAAGCTGTGAAAATACATGGAGGAAGTCTAAATGCTTATTAATAAATGAATGAAGTCAATCTGAAAAGTCCATACTGTATGATTCCAGCTATATGATACAGTAAAAATACTAGTGGTTGCCAGCCAGGTGTGGTTAGGGAAGAGATAAATAGGCAGATCAGTATAGTAGTCTATATGATATCATTATGATGGATATATGTCCTTATATATTTGTCTCAACCACTATATGATGTAATACACCCAGTGAACTCTAAGGTAAACTATGGACTTTGGTAGCTAAAATGTGTCAATGTGAGGTCATATTTGGTAACAAATGTACAGTTCTGGTGAGGATATTCATGTGGGAGATATTGATGGGGGCGGGCTCTAATGTGTGGAGGCAAGGAGCACCTGCAAAATTGCTATACCTTCTTCCTAATTACATCATAAACCTAAAAATACTCAAAAATAAAGTATTGAAAAAAAATCAATATTATACAATCCACATTATGTGAACACATAATATTAAAAATCAGTAAATATGACACAAACATACAAACTAATATGTATGGTTCTTGCTAATATTGGGTACTCCTCTAAATATTTTAGCTATGTTACTACATTTAATTATCATAAAATTAAAGAAGGTACTACTATTATATTCCTGTTCAACAGATGAGCAATCTAAGGCAGGAAAAGAATAAGTAAATTGTTAAATAAATACACACACACACACACACACACACACACACAAATGGTAGAGATCAATTGTAGTTTTTGCCAGTCTGGATCAGGAAGTGCAAAGAAAACAATGCAAATTATGCAGCACATAGTTTTGCAACTTAGACGAAACTACAACAGTTAAATATTACTCAAAGGGAAATAATGAGCTTTATTTATTTTAGGAATTAACTTTTTTTTAATTAAGAGTTTTCTAATATATAGTTGTTTATTGAGGTAACATTGGTTTACAAGAGTATGATTTTAAGAGCACAGGGTCACACCTCTTCAGATGTATGTTACCATACCACACCCACCACCAAAGCACCAATAATCCTCCACCATAATCCATTGGGACCTCACCCCTCTTTATTCTCCATCTCCCACTCTCCCCTTCTGGTAGTCTCAATTCTGCAGTAAAATTTCTAGGGTTTGTTTTGGCTTAATTTTGTCTGTTCCTTTGTTTGTTTTTCTTTATATTATAAATGAGTGAAATCATCAAATATTTGTCTTTCTCCTTCTGACTTGTTTTGTTTAGCATAATTCCCTCCAGTTCCATGCATGCTGTCACAAATTACAAGATTTCATCTTTTTATTATAGCTGAGCATTATTTCATTGTTTATATACACCAAATTTCTTTACCTACTTATTGGTTGTTGGCTACTTATGTTGTTTCCATAAAGTGGTTAGCATAAGTAGTGCTACACTAAACATAGAAATATGTATATCCCTTGGAATTCGTTTTTTGTGTTCCTCATATAGATACCTAGAATCACACGGTAGGTCTATTTTTAAATGTTTTGAGAGACCGCCATACTATTTTCCATAGAGACAGGACCAGTCTTCATTCCCACCAACAGTAAATGAAGTCTCATTTTTCTCCACATCCTCACCAAAACTTGCTTCCAAGAATACTATTGTAGGGCCTCCCTGGCGGCACAGCGGTTAAGTGCTGTGGAGCTGTCAGCAGCAGCAGCAAGAGTTCGAAGCCCAACCAGGGAGATTCCCACACAGAGCAGCAGACCTCTCCTGCCTTGCCTGCTGCTCCCTCAGCAGTGTATTTCCATTGCTCTCCCTGTTCTGCTCCCCACTCTGTCTCTGGTGACCCCTCTCGCCTCCCCACACCTCTGGCCTGTACACCAGCTTGTATGCATAAATAAATAAATCTTTAAAAAAAAAGAATACTATTGTTCCCAAACAGTGTTGAGAAAATTGGAGATTGACTTTCTTTTTATTTGTATTTGACTTTCTTTAATTTACTAAAGATTAAATTAAAGAATGAACTCAACAAATGGAGATAAGACTGATGTATTATAAGATGAACTCTAAAAGAATGAAAGGAAGGAAATGACACAGAATCAGAAATGTAGTAAATGGAGAACAATTAGGAAGGTCAATAAACTTAGATGTCTGCCTATAAGTTCAAAAAGTAGAACCAACTAGAATTAACCCATTGTTAAGGAGACATGTAAGACATAACAAATTGTTCTAATGTCTTCTGTAATTCGTATCTTCTCCAGGTTAAATCAACACAATTTCTTTATCCATCTTTACTGATCCTGGTTTCTATCCCTTCATTAATTTCCATAACTATCTTCTGGGGTTTTCTTTTCCATGTCTTCATTTTTCTTATGAATCCTAGAGCTAGTGTAGAAATTGCTGAATGGCTCTGAGCACAACTGGAAAATTACTTTTAGTCTTACACTATAAATATTTAGGATATTATAAATATTTGTATTTAGTTGTATAAAATGTATAAAATGAGCTGCAATACCTTCCAGAAAACTTTCTAAAATGCTCTAATAACACTAATGAAACTTCAGAAGAATATTACCAAAATAAGAAACTTCCAAGGACTGACTGTTCATTGTCACTGATTGTAAATTAAGTATATATAATCCTCAAGATTATTCAATTGATTTTAATGAATTATGAGGCAACTGAAGGAGGTATCCATTTATAGAAAATCCTGAGTAACCTTTTTATGCAACTGGAAATCAGAAAGATTATCTTATACAATTTCCATGTTTGCTTTTGAAAAAAGTATAAGAAATTAAAAAATTAGACACCATCAGAAGTTGTTGTGCTACATTTCAAATATCTTTAACATAGTTATATCTTCATTTCTGGAAAGTCTGTTTGAAGGAAATGACAAAAGTTAAATATTTATAGACAAATAGTCTCAATGCTGTACTGTTTTTAATATTAAACACCAGAAACAAAATAAACATCTAACAGCAGAGCTACTGTTAAATAAATTATATCCATATAATAGTATTAATCCATTGTGTTTGATCTTCAAAAAACATAATTCCATGGGAAATGATGGATATAAAAATATAATTAAAAAACTATAAAATTATATATGGATGAAATATTTGATGAAATTATATGATATATGAAATCATATAAAATCAGATGAAATTATATGATATATGATAACTGCTTTAAAATAATATGTGGGGGAATGAAGTTGGTATAAAAAGATTAAACAAAAAGGGATACGCCTTGATAATTGTGAAAGAAGGTGATGGACACATAAAGATTTATTACACAATTATATTCACTTTTGTATATGTTTGAAATGTTCCATAACAAAAGATTAGGAAACCAATAGGTTCATTATAATCCTCATAACAAATCTGTATATATATATATGTAAACAATACTATAATTATTTAATATTATTTAACCTACTAATCTTGAAGAAAACATCACAAAAATGTTAACAAAGGGGCAGTAACTAGAAAAGCTAACATCTGTGATCCATACTAAATTAGTGGCAATGATCACTAGCCTATATTGCACCCATCATTAAACCTAGATTTTCAGCAATACCAACCTTTTAGTGACTAGTATTAACCTATTATTAGTGCAGTAGATATGTATAACAATAACCTTAAGCCTGGGAAGAGCCATAAAATCATTAACTCTAATTTCCTAATTAAACACCTAAGAACTTAAAGTGGCTTAATAATTTGCTCAAAGTCACCCACTTAGTCCAGTCACAGCCAGATGTAAAATTACATATATATAAAAAACTACATATATATATATATACACACACATATATGTGTATATATATATATATATATCTTTTACACACCCTAAGTTTATATGGTATATTGAGAGAGGTGGGGGTGAAGAAATAACAGAGAGATTAGAGTGAAAAAGAGAGACGAACAAGAAAAATTTCATTTGTTAACAATGACAGATTATATTTGTCATCACTTTATCAGTTGCCAAAATCTTACTATTACATAATTATTACATAAATAGAATATTAAACAAGGTAACTTAATTTATAAAAATATATGAATCTTACACATTTTCACCTTTCACATTTCATCAGTACCTTCCCTTCACCTTTCTTTCTTCTTCCATTAATGATCCATCTTTATACTTTTGAAAAAATGGGAAGCCAGTAAAACATTTTTCACCCAAAAGAAGATCTTAACTAAATAGCAACATGAAACTAAATAAATAAGTCAATAGAGGAAATGAATTGTTTAAGAGTTTAAAATTCATTCTCTAAGAAAAAATATTCACTTAAGCTTTCTATTTAATAGATTATATATTATCTGATCTATGTAATTACATTTAATCACTGACTCAGTTGCAAGTCCCTCTGTTTTCCTTGTGCAGTCCCCTCACTAAATGTAAAATATATAAGCACCTTGAGTGCTCTTTATGTGCACTTCTGGGTGACTAGGGGAAGTTATTTGTTTGCAAAGCTTAAAGATAAACCAATAAATCAGGGTAAAAATGCATAGCACTGCTTCTCTGACTAATTTTTTTAAATACATGTAATACTTTATAATTTGCAGATATTTTTAAATATTTATAATTCTGTAGGGACTCATTAATAAAGTTTATTTGGAATAAAAATATACTTCAGTTTCATAGATTGTTACTGTCATTTGTGGAATATAGAAAGGTCTAATGGTACAATCACTCACTATCAAATTATTAATCATGAACAACTGATATACAAGCAAATAACTTCTTTAGTTCTGAATATAAATATCCCACCAGCCAAATGAACTAAATTCAATTCATCTAATTTTTTCAGAGGATACTTTCAATGTAACAAGAAGGATAATCATTTCCAGAAAAAACACCTTTGAATTATACTTTTAAAATATATATTTATTCCTTAATTCATCTAGCAAATAAATATTGACTACTCATTGTATCTGAAGACCTAATGTTGATCCCATATGATGATACAGAGAGAACTGCCTATCATTGGGGACAATGATAAACCACAACTAGAAACAGAAAACCACAACTTTTGATTAATGATATTACCAGTGTTCTCTATTTTACAAATACAGTTTTTACGTTATCATTAATGTGGTCTTTTAAACAATATTTATGAACTTTTAAAGGAAAATGTTGATGGTAGATTGTTACATAGCAAGAATGAATTTAGGTTACCACGTACATAGACTATTAAGTGTCACCTTGGGGAATATCAAACTACATGGGTACTTCTAAACAGGTCACAGGAAAAGAAAAAGAAATTAAAATAAGGCAGTTGTTAGAAGTAAAAATGAAATAGACAGCAAAGAAATGGTTTCTGAAGAGATGGTGAGCAGGTTCTGTAGAGGTTGACAGAAAATCAGTGGACTATGTTCAATAATTTCATTCCCCATTAATTCCATGGTTGCAGTTTTGGTCACTCAACATGTCAATTACCTTTCCTTCATCCTTGTACTTTAAGTCACAGTTACCTCCAGCTACCTCACAAAAACACTGGTCAACAAATTTTTACAAAAGTCATGTTACTGAAATAAAATTAGTCATTTCCTATCAGTTGGTATGTGCTCAACACGAATATGACAGTCAAATTCTAATTTTGGCTCTAGTGTTTTTTTAAACTGCAATAAATTGATGTTTACATCATGAAATGCATGCCAATAGAAATAGGCCTTTAATACCTGTAAAAAATCAAGTCATAGACTGCTCATTAGATTTCTTCATTTGTCTCTTGTGCAGCTCTTCAGGAATAGAATAGATGAAACATGGTTTCCATTGTGCAAAAGCACAGCCTTAAGACTCAGTTTCAAAGAGTCTAGAAATAGTCTCCATTCTTGTGGGTCATGAGTGATTTCTAAGTCATTCATGAGGCCTCAATATCGGAACAATATACCAGAGTACTTTCCTTTCTGAAGAAAGGCTCCAACTGCTGGTGGCGCTTTCGATATGAGGTAATTGTGACATCTTCTTTTAGAAGATTCCATTGTTGGAGTCTTGATCCTAGCAATTCTCACTTGTTATTGGATAAGTCCAAGTCACGAACCATGTCATTTAGTTCTTCCTGTGTTAGTCAGTGTGGGGTTGATGATGCACCACAGTGAAAATCTGGATCACTGCATGCTGATGGAACAGAAGAACAGGTCATCTCACCCTTGTCCTCATCAGATGAATCAAGAGAATATTCTGCTGGAGGTTCTGGAATAAGAAGTCCCTCACCATGTGGAACTGGTCTCAATGCAGACGGAATGTTTGGGTAGACTATTCTCAACTTCTTTTGCTTGGTTATTCCACCAAAAAGAGGAGGAACCAAGCAGAAGTAACAGCCTTTCATGTGGTTCCTTGGCTCTCTGCACACAATGGGGACTGCAAACGGCATTGATGGTCTTTTGCCCTGAACCACTGTGAAAGCTGTGTTGTACATGTAGCACAGAATAGATGTAGGGCCAAAGGCTTGTCTTGGTCACCAACCTTGCATCCGAAGGAAAGATGAGAAGGCTTCTTCACTTGAGAAGTGATACTTTTCTTCTGGTTGGCAAATGTCACTTCCCCACAAACAGAGCAGAAATTCGCCACGCTATTCACGCACTTTCCAGGCATTACTGTTCTGTATTGCACCTAAATGAATAAAATAATAACAGTTCTATGGAACAGTAGCTTAAACTGTCTCGCACAAAGTCTGAAATATTTTCAATGCTCAACCTTTCCGACAGGGCTTTATACAGTGCACTGCTGATGTCAGCTTATTTCAGCAGCCACCTGGCAATAGTATTGCATTGCATCAGAAAATGATGCAATCAGCTCTGGATGATGTGTGCATGATGGTATTATGCAATGCGATGCACTATTACATCATTCTAGGCTGATTTAGGATGTTGTTGCAGTCCTACTGCATACATTTACACAGTGAAACATATAAAATGAATTATAAGAAATATCTTCAAAACGAGAGCTAATAAAAATGTTCAGGGTTATATTCATGTTCAGCACACCAAGATACTACAGATTAGGGCCTTTTTAATTCAGTAGCGATCTCACTGTTGACCAGTATAATCTTAAGTACCACATTTGAAACTCCCCATGTCACAATCTCTCTACTAAGCACGTTGCATATGTTATTTCATTTAATCCTCACAACTGTTTTAGCAAAGTCTTAATATCTGTATAGCAGAGGAAACAGATTTGGAGAGGTTGATTTATTAATTAATCTCACATGTGATAGCTAGAGTCAGAGATGTGACACGAATCTTCATGCATCTGACTCCAAAGCTTATCCTTTTATTTGATCGATTGATTGATTTTTATTGATCTTCCACAATTTACCACTAGTTTACAAAATTATATAGAAGTACATCCTTTTAAGCCTTTTCTGCAATTGATCATATCACATTCTATAAACATAAGAAAGGATGCAAATTCAACATTGTAAGCACCTTAATTTGTTATAATCTGAGTCATTTTTTTAATCTCTAAGACATATATTCAGTAGATTTAAGAAGTCTTTAGTATGTCTGCCTAGGAGTGATTGCAGAACTAGTATTGAAGATAGTGAGGGTACTAGTTGGTATTGTCAGCTAATAACTTTACACATTAAAAATTCAGAAAAATTTGTACTTTCTCATTGTAGATGTGTGGAAGTTAATTAAGGAGGTTCTAGAGCAAGACATCTTTGGTTCAAGATAGAAAGATTTCTAGTTGAGTCAACTTCACTTAGAATTGTTAACTTTTGCTGAAATGTGATCTACAGAGCAAATCTGTAATCATTTCACAAAACTTCTTCAATTGTACCAGGAAAAAGTTTTACAGATTAGGAAACTGTCTAAGAGTGCAATTAGTCCATTTCAATGATCATAAACCACTGTTTTGAGATGATGACTTATTTGATAAAGTTGAAGTTGTACATAGTAACAGTACATTAAATGATTTTAATGAACAGTGTTGTCTATAGAATTGGCTAAATTCACTTTGACTTCAAAGACTCATATTACTATGGCAGTCAAAATGTTTTACCACTGTCAGTAAAGGTTCTTCAAAGGTACTACTTTGAAGACTAAAACTAGATCCTAATTATATAATCAGGAAAAGTACTAGAGTCATTATAACCACATTTCTCTACCAATACTGAAAACACTGTATTAAGTGCTAGTTCTAAGTAGTATACTGGTTCTAATTATCCAAGATTATATTAGAACAAGAATGTGTATCAGAAATATATCTGATGAGTGTTTCAAGGCTGATCACATCGTCTGAAGATTGGCCTATTCCGTGAACTGGGCATAAATGGTTACAAAAGAAAAACCATCTATAGAGTTCAAGTCATTTGTGTACTGTTAATTGGAGCTATATTTGCATAGGAAGTGCCTTTTATAGGGACTCATAATTATTTCAGAAGATTGTTTTTATATACATATATATCATACTATATGTAAACATATTCAGAAACTGTTTGCATGAAAGTAATGGCAAATCTGTTGTGTGTTGCCACACAATTTGTAAATGGTAAAACTGGAATTCAGACTAAGGGCTTTCTGGCTCCAAAGCCAATATTCAGTCTGTCATTGTGTTGTACTTTCCACAAACGGGCATTAAAAATAGTACTATTTAGCCACAGGTTGAATACAGCTCCCATGAGAAATCAGTTTATTCCAGTGTGGGTACAAGAGTCACTGAGGTTTACTTGCTGATTTTCTTCAATTGACTCAAGGGCTGAGTCTCTAGGCGGAGGCAAAGTATTCTATTTACTACTTGGAATAATAGATGTGTGTAACACTTGCAGAAACATATTGTATCTGTTAGGAAGCTGCATATACATTTGATGCAGAATAAAAATATGCCCTTTGTTTGGCCCAGCCCATTAATTTTAAAGTGCCTAGAGCTCAGAGTGGCTTCAAACAGCTGGAATACTACCTGTTATTCCAAAATAGACACTAAAATCCTCTCCCTATTTATAAAATATAAACCATTCCTCTTTTTTTAACCAGCTTTGTCAATATAAAAGGTACTGAAATTGATGGCCTGATGTTCTTTCTTATTTTACATTGAATTTTGTATTATACTGCTGTTACGATGACATCTGGAGTATGCACAAAAGCAAATGTAGTTCCTTCCTGCAGGAAATTACAAATATATAAAAAATTATTGTTATAAAGACATAGTCTTAGGTCACACATAATTAATTTTGTACAACAGACAGCACAAACATATATTATCTTTTATATAGATTTTTTTTCTATCTTCCTTTCTCACTTCTAGGTGACAAAACAAATCCCACAAAAAATATTACAGGTCCCTAGACTATCCCCCATGGATATATCATTTTAGATACCAATTTGAGAATTTACTCATTTTTACATGGTAAAGTTGTGCAAAGAGCAATAGGCTGGATATCATTATAATGATGACCAACTCACAGCCTGAACTAAGGGCCTTCTGGCTCCAAAGTCTATATTCATTCCATCATAGTTTTGTACTTCCCACAGATGGGCATTAAAAACAGCATTATTTAGCCATAGTTTAATACAGTTCCAGCTTGTTCCAGTGTAGGCATGAGAGTCACTTTTATTAGATGAGAGGAAATATTTAGCTCAGTCTTCTCTACTTCTTAGATGTCCACTTGTTTTTTACATCTGTTAGCCGAACAACTTCCTCATTGTCCTTATCTTAAAAATATGAGCCTTAAAGATGATTTCTAAGCATCTTGAGTTAGCTCTACAATGCCATAATTTCGAGACAGACATATAATGTCTGGTGCAATAAGGCTAGAGTCTGCTATCTCATATTTCTAAGCAACTAGAGTGGTAAAGATTATTTATGACTGAAACATATTACCATTGTATATCTTAAGTTTTCTTCACCTTATAAATTTTGTATTTTAAATGCTTTAAGTCCAATTGACCATGAACATGGTGAATGGACTCTATAAAGAATCACCTGAATACTTATGTAACACCAGTCAAGATTAAAGGTTCTATTTAGAATGCTTTACTGTTATACAAGAATGAGTTCTTATTAAATCCCCCCACACCATGATTTCCCAATATTTAGCATAATGCTTGACTCTTCATGGACATTTAATAAATGTTTCCTGAGAAAATATCAGTAAATCACTAAGTGTTTAGAGACCCAAATATACATATAAATCCAATACTGACAGAAAATGTATCAATGGAGAGAAGATGTAAGTGGAGAAAAAGATCATTGTTGGCACAATTTCATGGTAACTGTACAAATATAAGCATGCAATAATTTCAAATTCAAAATATATACAACTATACCACATTAGTTCTCTTAATAATGTTCACTTCTCCCAAACTTTTCTATATCTGTACCTTTCTGCCCCAAATTTCTCTTCTGTTATTTGGATAATTTTTATTAACTTACAGTAGCAATTCAGGCAACATTTTTACAAATGAAATATTTTGGTTTGACTTTCAAGAACAAAAATGGCTACAAACCTATGTTTAATGTCAAATCAAATAAACAAATTTATTAGGCACCTGAAATTTGCACTAAGGAAAGGAGTTACATGAAAGACATTCCCTGTTTTGTCACAGAGATATGAGTTAAAATAGAAGCTGTAAAACATTCCTGGGCCTCTCTGGTGGCTCAGCGGTTAAGCGTTGCACTGTGGAGCTGTCAGCAGCAGTGATGCAAATTTGACACCTGGCCCAGGAGTTTCCCACATGGCATGGCAGACCTCTCCAGCCTGGCCCGCTACCCCCCTCAGCAGTGTATTTCCGTCGATCTGCCTGTTCTGCTCCCCATTCTGTCTCTGGTGAACCCTCTCGCCACCCCATGCCTCTGGCCTGTACCCCAGCTTGTATGCATAAATAAATAAATCTTAAAAAAAATTCCTGATTAAATCAATCTCAATGACTTTTTTATTGGAGGGAAGTACTGATTTCATAAGTTTAATTTCAATTAGAATACTTGTTAATATCCCTTATTAACCATTATTTTGTTGTATGTGGTAGGAAGATAAGCATATACGGTCCTCTGCCTTAATCAGAATACTATGCAATATATACAGCTCTAATTTTTGTTCAGTAATTGGTAGGTGTGATTATAATTTTGCTTACTAATGACTACAATATATTGCTGAGGCAAATTAGATCAACAGAATTATTCTGTCAATTTCAGCAGTGTTGCTAAAAAGTAATGCAATGAGCTTTAGTTGAATTAATTGCCTTCACTAAATTATCATAATTCACTCCAAAGGTTCTAACACTTAAAACATGCCACCCGTGAAATGAACTTGAATAGAATGAAATTTTTCTGTTTGTTTGGCATTGGCCTCTGTCACTAATTGCCCCTTCTTTAATGTAATTTTTAAACAGAATGTAGTTAAGTATTTCATGATCACCAACCAAATACCTATTATCTTGGGGAATACACATATTTAAAATTTTTCTCTTGAATTCAAATTATAAGAAATAAGTGCTTTAAAGAAATAATTTGTCAAAACTCTGAGAAAATGGACTTCTTAAAATTAACAAATGACAAGAGGTGGATCAGAAGTCAGAAATTATGCAACCTTTTTTTCTTTTCTTACTGAAAGAAGGAAGCATTAGCAATTAGGAAAGCCATTGGCACAAGCATACACTTTCTAAATTGGCAGCATTTGAGTCACATGTGAATACAAACTGAATCATATAAGAAGTTAGGTCAAAGATGATTTCTACTCCAAAATTTCCCTGAGACCTACCTACACATAAGGGCCTTGATATACCTATTAAGAACAAGTAAAGCCTTCAGATGTTATAATGGCAGATTCTATGCCAAGCTCTAATGTACACAACTTCATAGCTAAGCAACAAAGAAACAGATAAGTTTATAGCTTAGAGTATAGTGATAGTTTCAAAGATGCATACTTAATTCCAAAGTCAAGTTGTATACATTAATTATTTACAGTTTCTTATATGTCAAAAAAATTTCAGAGTTAATAAAATTAGAGACTGAGAAAAAGATAATGATATTCCCCTCACACAAGAGATTGTTTTATAAAGTGAGAGACACTCATTATACAAAATGTTTTTTTAAGTAATATGTCAAAATGAACCCCTAAAAGTTTAAACAAATACTCAAAACTCATGCTAGTTCTGAAATGGGTTATTACAAAAAAAATTTTCATTAACCATAAGGAAAATCAGAGACAGACACCTACCAGACATCTCTAAATGGTGAGATCTTGCTAAAGGTGTCAAGGGTTTTTAATTAATAAAATCTGTATCATAACCTCAGAAATTAGAGAAGTTTTCATAATAGCAAAAAGTGTCCAGAAAGAGAGGGAAGATTTAGTGTGCGTGTGCCAATGCTGGCAGCATTTTACAAACTAACAGCTCCCTACGTCTTCTTGTTCCTACACTGGTCCTCCCAACTCACACTAGTATCATAGTATCTAGGACCACTTCCTGATGGCTTTGGCTCAGAAATTCTCCAGACACCTCGACTGTTGCTGAATAACATGCAAATACTGAAGATTTAACCAACTTCGAGGCCTCAGTCTATCCAAGGTAAAACTGAAACCACTGTCATAACTGACTTAACTATGATACGAAGACTAGTCCAGAGGAAACAACTGTTCCCACCTTACTGTACATATCCATGAGAACTATAAGCAATCCTTTTACATGCAGAGAGCAAATATACAGAAGATCAAAAGCAGGGGATAGGGAGGAGAGAAGAGAGGGAAATGTAAAAACTGTGAAAAGAAAGTAGACCATCATGAAGGTTCTGAACACAAACAATATGAATTCAAGTCCTTGTCAACAAGCAGAAATATCTAGTAATTGATTAAATTACACAAGTATATATTCATATTAATAAAAATTGATTAAAAGTCATAACACTTCTTCATATGGAGTTTTATAACATGCATGAAAATCTTCCAGATTCTGAATTTCTGCCTTGTACCTAACATAATGCTGGTTATTTTCTTTTACTTATTTAAATAAAGTAAAATGAAATGTTCCATTAAGATAAACCACTAACTAGTAACAGAGACCAATTCAGTCATAGTGTAGTTCTTTTTCATGAAGAAAAGCATGATAATTTTAAAGGACATCCTTGAAAAGCTATGCTACTTAAAATTCAGTGTTCTACATACATCAGTGTTAGACACACCGGGTCCGGCACTTCCACAGCTCTTTCAGAGAGCATGCACAAACTATAGCCCCAAAGATTGAACTATCATTGGGTAACCGAGCACATGAAGTTCTGTTCAGTGGTTGGAGATTATAATTGACTGGGAAAGTCAGACTTCATTACTCTGCAACTGAAAAGGAGAAAATAAGGACAAAATCGACCAGTGGAATTACGAACTAAGACACAAAAAAGAAACAGTCACATTAATGGTGGGGTACTAGACAAGAAATTGCCGACCTGACATACTCTGGCATTTAATTGTTATTACCTCTACTTGTGTCACCTACATATTTGTGGGATCACACTTTCACTATTCAAGAGAAATCACAATTACAGAATCACATTGTTGAGACCTTTTTCCCATGTTTAAGCGAAATGGCATGCCTAGTAAGTCAGAATTAAGAAAGGCAAGTACAGGATAGTGTCACTAATATATGAAATATAAAGTAACTAAGTTAATAGTCAGATAAAGACAAGTTGAAAAGCTAACCCTTGACAGCTGACTACAGAACCAAAGCACCAACGGAGGAAGGATGGAGGAGGGTTAAGAACAAAGAAGGAGAAAGCACAATGGTCTATGGTGGTAGGATATGGGTGATTTGGTGGTGGGTACATTACAGTGGTAATACCTGATGGGGGTACCCCAACATTACCTCAGTTAAAAGTTAATTAATTTTAAAAGAAAATATAAAAAGATTTCATTAATTAAATGTGTCATCTAAAAGAACTTAGCATAATGTTCAGAGGAAAGAATTCTAGAATTGACTCAAACTATTTAAATAGTGAAAGTTAACTTAGAGACTAATAAGTCCAACCCCTCATTTGAGAGTAAAGAAATTGGGAACTAGGACTTACGCTAATATGGACTAAGAGAACTTGTGAAAGATGAAAAAGCTATTTAAAAGCAAAAACAAGCCTAGAACTAGAGATACAAATTTTTAACATAAAAAATGTTTCTTTCTATTACCATAAGGAATTTCAAATCTCAAAAAGTTGATTTTCACTCTTGGTCTGAAATTAACTCCTTTTAACCTCTTTACCTCAATTCCAACATCTTTGAAAGGCGCTAATTGTGAGTATGGAAAGAATGTCATTTTATTATGTGAAATTTGAAAACAAATAGCACCATCACAATTATGACTCATCTCTCAAAGTTCGATGTTTCAACCTTTGCTTCTTGCAAGATTAATGTTGTATATTTCTTATGACCATCACAAAAATCATAAAATCTCTCAATTCTTCCAGAATGACTTAATTTTTTTAAAAAAGCATACACAATAGGGCCTCCCTGGTGGTGCAGCGGTTAAGCTCTGCGCTGTGGAGCTGTTGCAGTGGCGACATGAGTTTGATGCCCAGCCAGGGAGATTCCCACATGGTGCAGCAGACCTCTCCTGCCTTTCACACTGCTCCCCTCAGCAGTGCATTTCGTTGATCTGCCTGTTCTGCTCCCCCCTGTATCTCACCACTCCACGCCTCTGGCCTGTACCTAAGCTTGTATGCAAAAATAAATAAATCTTTAAAAAAAAGCATACACAATAATAACTTTTAGAATGCTTGTTTACATAAATCTACCAAATACAAAAATTACACCATTCACTAACCATCATCAAGTGAAGTGTATTTTCATCTAGATCAATGTTTGTGTAAATTGCTTCAGAAACCTCTCCTGCATGACACTATAATATGATAACACTGGTCAACACTGAGATCATTACTGAATTAAAAAGGTCTTAATCTGTAGTATCTTGGTGTGCTGAACATGAATATAACCCTGAAAATTTTTTACTAGCTCTCGTATTGAAGATATTTCACATAATTCATTTTATATGTTTCACCACGTAAATTTATGCAGTAGGACTGCAACAACATCCTAAATCAGCCTAGAATGATGTAATGGTGCATCACATTGCATAATACCACCATGCACACATCATCCAGAGTTGATTGCATCATTTTCTGATGCAATACAATACTACTGCCAGGCGGCTGCTGAAGCAAGCTGACATCAGCAGTACGCTATAGAAAGCCCTGTCGGAAAGGTTGAGCATTGAAAATATTTCAGACTTTGTTCAAGACAGTTGAAGCTACTGTTCCATAGAACTGTTATTATTTTATTCATTTAGGCACAATACAGAACAGTCATGCCTCGAAAGTGCATGAATAGCATGGACAATTTCTGCTCTATTAGTGGGGAAGTGACATTTGCCAACCAGAAGAAAAGTGTCACTTCTCAAAATGAAAAGGGGTTATCATCTTGACTTTGGATGTAAGGTTGGTGACCAAGACAAGCCTTGGGCCCCGCATCTATGCTGTGCTATATGTACAAGACAGCTTTCACATTGGTTCAATGGCAAAAGACCATCAATGCCGTTTGCAGTCCCCATGGTTGTAAAAAGCCAAGCAACCACATAAAAGGCTGTTACTTCTGCTTGGTTCCTCCTCTTTCCGTCGGAATAACAAAGCAAAAGAAGTCGAGAATAGTCTACCCAAACATTCTGTCTGCATTGAGACCAGTTCCACATGGCGAGGGACTTCCTATTTCAGAACCTCCAGCAGAATATTCTCTTGATTCATCTGATGAAGACAAGGGTGAGCTGACCTGTTCTTTTCCTGTTCTGTCAGCATGCAGTGATCCATATTTTCACTGTGGTGCATCCATATTTTCACTGTGGTGCATCAACCCCACATAGACTATATGACCCAGTTCGTGATTTTGAATTATCCAAGAACGAGGCAGAATTGCTAGGATCAAAGACTCCAACAAGGAATCTTCTAAAAGAAGATGTCACAATTACCTAAGAGCGAAAGCGCCACCAGCAGTTGGAGCCATTCTTCAGAAAGGAAAGTACTCTGGTATATTGTTCCAATATTGAGACCTCATGAATGACTTAGAAATCACTCATGACCCACAAGAATGGACACTATTTCTAGACTCTTCGAAACTGAGTGTTAGGGCTGTGCTTTTGCACAATGGAAACCGTATTTCATATATTCCAGTAGTGCATGCTGTTCACATGAAAGAGACATATGACAACTTAAAGCAGCTACTGAATTCCACTGAGTATAACAAGTACAGCTGGCAGGTCTGTGGTGATCTGAAGCTAGTTGCCCTTTTAATGGGACTGCAGCAGGGATATACAAAATACATGTGTTTCTTATGTGAGTGGGATAGACGAGCAAGTGAATTGTACTACTTGAGGAAGGAATGGACTCACAGACAAAATGTAGCAGTTGGAGAGAAGAATATCCAGCACCCAGCTCTGGTAGAGGGTCATATAATCCTGCTAACACCCCTTCACATGAAACTAGGTTTGATGAGAATTTCGTGAAAGCTATGGACCAGACCTAACCAGCTTTCCAATACCTGCGTGAAAAATTTCCCTGACTCAGTGAAGCAAAGATTAAAGAGGGAGTTTTTGTGGGTTCTCAGATTCAAGAGTTCTTCAAAGGTGACCGGTTCAACAACTTGCTGCAGGGTGATGTGAAACAAGCATGGAATGCTTTTCGCCTAGATTCTACAAATGTTCTTGGGAATGATAGGGCAGAAAACTACAAGGAACTAATAGAAGATGTGCTGATGCAGTGTCAAAAACTTGGCTGCAATATGTCTCTAAAGATCTACTTCCTTCATTCCCATCTGGATTTCTTCCCTGAAAACTGTGGTATGGCTAGTGATGAAGATAGCGAACGTTTTCATCAAGATATTGCATCAATGGAACAAAGATACCAGAGAAAATGGTCCACTACAGTGCTGACTGACTACTGCTGGACACTCCCCAGGGATGCTCCTGAACAGCTGTACAAGAGACAATTGAAGAAATCTAAGAAGTAGCCTATGACTTGATCTTTTACAGGTATTAACCATAGGCCTATTACTATTGGCATGCATTTTGTGATGTAAACATCAATTTATTGCAGATTACAAAAAAGCTAGAGCCAAAGTTAGAAATTGACTGTCATGTTCATGTTGAGCACATACAAATTGATAGGAAATGACTAATTTTTATTTCAGTAACATGACTTTTGTGAAAACTTGTTGACTAGTGTAATGTATGAAAAGTGGCAGTGTAAGTTTAAGAACAGATAAAAGTGAAGGAGGGGGGAAAAGGAAATGAATATGTACCATAAGGCTGGTAAAAAACAGATGAGACACAAACTGAGACATGAAGAGAAATATTAATAGGTGCATATATGTCAGTGTGTGTGATATAAAGGAGGGATGTGTGGTCAAAAGGATACAGTCAGAAATAAATCATTACATATTTTGATTAATCCGTTGCAAAATGGGAAATGTGATGAAAATAATAGCAAACAGAGTCCACTTAATTCTGATCAATACACAATGACTATAATAAATAATTATGAAACAATCCATGATTTCTCTAGAGATCTCAAATAGAATGATAACAAACCGAAAGATGCTAACCCAATTAATCACAATGTTTCTGGCTAAAGGTAGCAGCATTACATTATTGAGAGTATTCCTAAAACATCAGTACAGCATTGTTCTGTTCCAAGAACTGTTAGTAATCTGCAAATGTATCTTTCCTTTAAAAATTGCCCCCAAGGCATCCAAATTGAAAAAGAAGTAAAATTATGTCTTTTCATAGATGAAATGATCTTATATGTACAAAGTCTTAAAGATTGTTTTTAAAAAGACCATTAAACCTAAAAAGCAAATTCATCAAAGTTATCGGATATAAAATCAACATAAAAAATCAGTTGAATTTTTATTTAATAAACATCCAAAGGAAAAATAAGAAAACAAGTTAATTTAGAATAGCATTAAAACAAACTTAGGGATAAACCTAATCATGGTGGTTAAAGACTGAAACACTAAACACAAAACAGTGCTACAAGAAAACACACATAAATGGAAAGACATCCTTGTTTGTATCTAAGATTTATAATCAAAATGATCTACAAATTCAGTGCAGTCCTTATCACAATCCCAGTAGCACTTTTCACATAAATAAAAAAATTCTTATTAACCATATGAAATCTCAAAGGATTCTGACTAGACAAAATAATTTTGAAAACAACAAATTTGAAAGAGCTATACTTCCTTATTTGAAAATATATTGCAAAACTATAGTATTCAAAAGAGTGTGATACTATAATAAAGACAAATAGACCATGGAATAGAATACAGAGTATAGAAGTAACGCCTTATGTATTTGAAAATTATCTTCCACAAAGGGGTGCCAAGGCCACTCAAGGAGAAAGAGCAGTCTCTTCAACAATTGGTATTGGGAAAACTGAACTTCCATATAAAAAAGAATAAAGTTGGAACCTTATTTATACCACATACAAAAATTAACTCAAACTACATTAAAATCTAACCATAAGACACAAAATTATATAACTACTAGAAAAAAACATAGGGGTAAAACTGCATGACAAAGCAAAACAGCAGCATAGGAACTGTAGCACTCATTCCTCACCAGCCAGAAACATCAATTTGAAATCTATCCACACATGAAAATATTTTCACAAGAACCAAGAAATCTAGGCAAAGGATGTAGAACCTCAAAGAACACAGAAATAAGAAAACATGCATTGATGACAGTAGGACAGATGTTCCTATTACCCTAACAACCCTCCCCCAAAACCACACACCTCATCACAAAGAAATGTGAAGTGAGTACCTAATTTCATCATGGACCACAGAGTCAGCCCACTTAACCACAGGCTAATTTTTTCAGCCTCCCATAAACATAAGCCTGTGGTTCACCCTGTAGCCTGCCAGTTCCCTTGGTCCCAGGTGGCTTCAAAGCACCCAAATGTCAGTGAAATCCTAAGGACCCAGTCTCCCAACTGACACTGATATTTGCTGGCTCCACTGGTCCCAGGCAGCTCCTGTGACACTAGGCTCCCAAAAGACTCCTGTATACCCAGATTCCTAAGTATATCCCAATAGCAGCTGTACCCTGCACTTCAGCAGGCCTATGGCCCCGGTTTCCCTATCAGCCTAAGAGGCAATTAGGTGCTTATAAACCCATACTTCTCAGTCCACCACTAAATTGATTCAAATGCCAGGGATGACACAGTAACCCCAGGCTCACCCCTGAAGACCAAGTACCATGTGACCAAGTGCTCAAGCAAAAGGCCAACCCACCACCCAGTCCAGGAACCAGACCTACCCACTGAGGACTCAGCAGCAAGGCCATCCATAAACACTATCAGACAGCCCACCTAGAATCTCTGGATAAGGTGACAGAGTTTTTCCTACTGAAGCCAGTCCGTAAGGACTGGAAGAGGTGCCTACCTTCTCAAACAAACAGAAAACAATGAAAAGTCTTAAGGATCATGAATAATCAAGGAAACAGGACACTACTAAAAGAAATCAATAAAGCTGCAATGGCTGCACCTAAGGAAATGAAAATCTGTAAACTGACAACTCAAAATATCTTCTTAAAGAAATTCAGTGAGCTACAAGACCAGATGGACAGACAACTAAAGGAAATTTGGAAAAACAATGCATGATCAAAATGAGTAGCCCAACAACAAAAAATAGAAACCACAGAATAATAAACAGAAATATTAGGGATTACAATGACTGAACCAAAGAATTCAATAGGAAGCTTC
>PVIJ01012431.1:0-49742 GCA_004024925.1 Scalopus aquaticus
CGTTAAGCACTTTTTATCCCGCTGCGAGGTCTACCACCACCCGGGGGCTGTTCATTTTCCTGCAAATCCCACGAGATTGCTTAAACTTCTTCACTTCCTCCATGCTGCAATTTTGCTTGGTATTAGTGAACAGGGCACAAGTTCCTTAACGTTTCTGAGGCTGATCTGCAAAGACAGGCAGGTGGACTAGAAGATTCCTGCGGTGTCCTTCTGCCCCAAAATGCAACGACTAAAGTCTCCAGGACTCCCAGGTTCTCTCCCACTGCAAACATCAGGTTGGGAGGACAGCTGTATGGACAACTGCCTGAAGTTCTCCACACCGCAATGCCCTGCTCCTCCTCCCCTCCCCCTCCTCTCCCGGATGACCACAGGCGCCCTGCCTCCCACTCTTGCAGTCCCTGTAAGGAAGCGTTCCTAGCCCAGGATACTCTCTCCACAGCAAAATGTGCCTCAATTTCAATCAGCAACAGAGAGGGGAAAAGTGTCCAAATTAAGCTGCTTAATTACGGAAATTAATCTTGTCATTTAGCGTCCCTGTTCTACAGAACGGGGCCTTTGATTAGCCTCCTTGTTTCAGAATATTACAAGCAGACGTTTATTAAGCAGAAGGCTTTTTTTTTTTTTTTGTAGTCAGGCAAGTTGGCGGGAAAGTCAAGGTTCTAAGACGCTTCCGCAAGACGGGCAGCAAGTTGGGGACCCCCAGCCTGCTTCCACGCCCATGTCCACGTTCTTCCAGACTAAGGCAGTCACAGAGTCAGGGCTCGGCCAGCTCTCTGTGCACCGCTCCTCTGGTGGGTGCTGAAGAAGCAGAAACGCACAAAATCTTTTATCCTCACAGTCCCAGAATAGCCTCTTGACTTAGAGACATGTCTGGTGACGCTGAAAGACTCCCACACACTAACTTTAAGGGTAAGTGTGTGGGGACTTACTACCCTCCGGGGCCATCCACTGTAGCAGCCCTGGATTATATCAGTGCCTAGATTAAGGAAGCCAGAAAGACTCTGTGTGCACTTTTCTTGGGAGAGTGGGGTAGGGGTTGCGGGGTTCATTGTGCCCCTCCCATCAGAATGCATCAGTATTTTAAAACTTTGAAGTGGGCATAGCTGGTAGAGGGCAACTTGCTTACTAGGTCATGTTCGAAATCTCCAAGCTACTGGGCTCACTTTGAACTGGGAAGCAGGAAGGAGTTACTCCCACTCACACAGCTTTCTGGCAGAGGGGTTTTTCTTAGCGCTGATAGCCCGAGCTCAACTACAATGGAGCAGCACCACATGGAGCAATACGGGAGCCCCAGATTTTGCTAGAATGATGGAGAGAGCCCCAGAATCAGAGTCCAAACTGCCACCAACCAATAGCCACAATGGCGCCAGGAGACAGTGGTCAATCACTGTCAACAAAGCCAGCTTGGCACCAGAAATCTTTCTTCTTTAGTTGGATACTAACTTCTTAGAACAACAGCGAAGGCATATGATCAGGGTGATGACTGATGATCTAGGAGGCATATACTACTTAAAGTTACGGGAGTTAGGAATGCAGAAAAGTAACTCTGGAACAGGATTTCTGAACCTAGGTACCCTGACATTTTGGCAAAATAATTCTTTGACTGAAGGGCCAGCCTGTGCATTGCAGGATCTATAGCAGTATCCTGGTTTCTACCTGCAAGAGGCCAGTGGTTTTCTCCACCCCAACTTATAACAACCAAAAAATGTCACCAGATTTTGCCAGCGGTCTCCCACAGACAAAGTTACCCCCTGTTTGAGACCCACTGCTCCTAATACCAGTGTCAGGAAAACCAAATTTCCTAACTTCACAAATGAGCTCACCATGCCTTCAATTACAAGAAACAGTATGTGTGGTGGGAAAACCAGGAGGTCTGAAGGCCAAGATCAAGTCCCAACCACCAGGTCCTAGGGTGTGACCATAACTGAGGCATTTTACCTCTCTGAGA
Organism: Scalopus aquaticus; assembly: GCA_004024925.1. NCBI lineage: Eukaryota > Metazoa > Chordata > Mammalia > Eulipotyphla > Talpidae > Scalopus > Scalopus aquaticus. The sequence continues at coordinate 1,949 of PVIJ01012431.1, forward strand.
TTTAGTGTCCTCAGTCGTAAAATGAGAATAATAATTTCATTGCAGAGTTTCTTTGTGAGGTTTAAGGGAGATAATACCATATGCTCAGCATCTGGATATATGGAAGACAACTGAAAATAGTCCCTGTTAATATTACTTGAAATCCTAAAATTAGCCACCATAGCTGGTCACCACGAATGTTTGTTTTAAAGGGGCTTAAAGAGGTAAAGGAAGTGAGAATAAACAAGGTCCAGTGCCAATGAGCTCCTCAAAGTCAGGGCTGAGGGGTGGTGGAGAGTTGGGGAGGAAGGGGGTACTATATGAATGAGCACATCTATCTAAACTGTCCCCCTGGTCCACTCTTGGACCCCACTTCCACCACCTAATCTTCATCTGAAGTAATTTTTGGTTAACACAGAGGACTCCAATTCCCTCTCTGCACACCTAGAATACCATCCAGGCATCTTAGCCTGAACTGTGGAGCCCAGCAGCCTCCCTAGACTCATCTCCAGATTCAGTTCTTCACTGTTTGCTGTTCGCTTCACCTAAAAAGTTCCTCATGCCCTCCTTTCCACAGACCTCTGCTCGACTACCTTCTCCTGTGAGACAACTTTTCCACCCCAGTCCTCTCCATATGAACTCCTACCCCATCCATTACTCTTTGGCCCCTTACCTTGACTTACTTTCTTCATAATACTCTATTCCACTACCAGTTATATGTTTTTGTGTTAGCAGTTTTCTGATTGCCCTCAGGAGCCCCACGGGCTAGCCTGCATGGCCATCAATACATATTTGCTGCATAAATGTAGTTGATGGAACACACAGTCACTCTAAAGTATTAGCTCATTGGTGGGTGAAGTGTGTCTGCCTTCCCAGTGACCTGCTTCCTTAGCCCAGGCCTCCCGGAAGTGGAACTGAACAGTCAGTTTTGTGTGCCCGTAGGCCACTCTGGCCCTAAGGACTCAAAAGGCAGAAACTGTGCCCTCCATAACAGTTTGCTCCAAAGGACTAGCACAGTGCCTGAAACACAGTATTCACTCAGGAATGCTGATCGCTCCAAACCATTAGACGAATCAGAGGAACAAGAAATCATATTCCTTCTTTGCATCTGTTGACATATCCAAATGCTGACCAGTGGCTCATACTATATGAGAAGGCTCACAGAAAACTTGTCTTTTCCTCCTTTCCAAGACTTCAAAAACTTGTCCACAAATAATAGTGGACCACAGGGTAGGAAATTCTGACTGTATGGATTGGATTAAAGTAGCAATGGCCAACAAAACCTAGCCAGCTGCCATACTGAGTAGGGCTAATTTATCAGGCCCAGCAGCAGGATTCATTTATGACCATTAGCCACTGCCAGGTATGGGAAAAGGCCCAAGGTGGAGCCTTAACTTCAGTAAATGGACTTCAGTAAGTGGATAACTGGGAAAAGAAAAAATGGGGAAGATGTCAAAACACCATCCAGTTGGCAGAATGGCAACCAAACTCTCCCTGTTTCACGATTCCCACTCTGCAAGGAAGCGGAACCCCCATTCACAGGTGACCCCATCTTGTAAAGAAAAAGTATGAGCAAGACTGTCAGACACATCAAGGAGGATTCTGGCTACACGAGCATGATGATGCCTGAGTGCTCTAACAGGCATTTTACCTTATAAAACAAAACAATCTGGGCTTAACATATGAAGCTGCAGGATGTGGCAATCGACTCTGACCTACTTGGACCGTGGAGAGTAGAGAGTGACCCCAAGATTTTTGGTCTGGAATTGGGCATAGAGGTCATCTTTCAGTGGAGATAAGGAATGGGGAAGACTTCAAGGGAAATATATAATAGGGAGCAGGGATGCTAAACCTCATGCATAAGCCTCAAGGAGCCCCTGAATCCCCTGGAATTGCACGCAGAATTTGACATGGAGATATTTTCCTGACAAGGAGGGGTGACAGCTTTCTTTACAGGCTCCATGATCTGGGGCCACCGTCGTACAGAAGTCTCACAGATTAAGGAAAGTATGTCCTATGGTTCTCAAAACATAGTGGTGTAAGGTTAAGTTTGTCAGTTAAATTCATCTATCCAACCGTAAAAGTCAATTCCATAAATATTTGCGAAGCCCCAAACTGTGTAGCACCATTTCTTTTTTTTTTTTAAGATATATTTATGCATACAAGCTGGGGTACAGGCCAGAGGCGTGGGGTGGCGAGAGGGTTCACCAGACACAGAGTGGGGAGCAGAACAGGCAGAGTGACGGAAATACAATGCTGAGGGGAGCAGCGGACAAGGCAGGAGAGGTCTGCCGTGCCATGTCAGAATCTCCCCGGCCGGGCATTGAACTCGTGTCGCCCCTGCCGACAGCTCCACACTGCAGCACTTTAACCGCTGCGTCAAGAGGGAGGCCCCTGCAGCACCATTTCTAAAGGGATACACTACAGAATAAACTGCAAGAAAATGTTAGCATTCTTTTCTTCTATGTGAAACAGAATTCTTAGCAAAATGTTGACTAACAGAACTTCTGGGGTCAGTATCTGGACTGAATTTTATTCACCTGCTATATATTCATTACCTTCCACTTTCCAATCTCTATTTTCATCTGTACATATAATTTTTTTTCATTCTTCCTCTTCTCATCTGCTGCTAAATCTATTTCAACTTTGTACGTTTTCCATGAGAAAAATTCTGCTACAGTGTTTTGCGTTCAATAAAGGAAGAATGGCATAAAATCCAACAAATAGAAAGTGCAAATGAAATAAAGAATTCAATGTTTTACTCTATTAAATTGGAGGCAGCTGCAAGAGATTAAATCCTAATGTCTGAAAGAAATGGAAGCCCGGAAGAGACTCAGAAAATTAATAGTAAGATAGATACATTGATCGGGGTGTCCATCATAGACACATGATATTTAAAAGCATGAGGCCATTTGCATTCGGAATGGAAAAATAATGAACTTGCCCTTAAAGTGACTGCTACAGTGATCGGGAAAGGCATTTCATTAAGCATGGTGAAGTGGGATATAGACTACATGGGGGTAAGCATTTGAGAAGTTTGGGGAAATTTTATGTAAAATTGGCAATCAAGAAAAGTAAAATACAAGCAATAAAGCTATTTAAGGAGTCATCCATCTGAATACTGCATATCAGAATTATGACACAAGAAAGGAAAAAAGTGGGTAAAAATGAGGACAAGATGGCCAAGCAGGCATGTGAGGATGTTGTAGGTCTCAAAAGTTACTACACTGCAGGGACTCTGGGTATTAGGAATTGGAAACAGGGTGAAGATAGAAAGTTTGGTGGTAGCAGAAATAACAGCAGAAATAGCAAGAAAACAGTAATAATAACAACTAAAATGAATGATCACCTACTATGTGCCAGTGTTTTATAAAAATTCCCATTTCGTCTGAGTGATCACTCTACAAGGTTCTGTAACATATGGGGGAGATTAAAGGTGAGAAAAACAGGCAGTTGCCAGGGGTCGTTCATCAGGGCATAGATGGATACAAGTCTGCCTAACTCCATAGCGCTGAATCGTTCAGTAAGATGCAAAGGAAGTTAAGAATTTAGAATGCATTCTGTCATCAGAGTGGGCAAGTCAATATATGTGTGCCCCATCTCACAAAACAAGGTAATGAAATTACTCAAGATGTTTTTTTTTTTTCCCCACACCTTGCTTTAATTAAGCAATACAGTCTCATCTTTGGGGAAATTTGAAGGTCACAAGACTAATAGAGTTTATGCTGTGTACTTGGATTCTCATGTACCATAGGCCAATGTAGGCAATAACTCAGAGGTGGAAAAAAAATGTGAAGCTGCCCCACTTCTGGAATCTCCAGAACGTTCCTTTTGGGTAAAACAGATACCACGGACACAAAGCATTAGGAAGGAAATGGTAGAGATGTAGAGCTGAGACCCAACACCTGGGCTTCCAGGTAAACTAGAATGTACCTGGAGTTAGGAACTTAATACTGAAAATACAAAAGACTTTCAAAAGAGGTACAGGCAGGCAGATGAGAGCTTCCTGTTCAGAGACTTCCTCAGGATCCAAGTCAGATCTCAATGTCCTATTCAAGTCACTGGGGTTGGCCGAGATGGCCAGGAAAGGGGGAATCACCAAAGGGAGGTGCTTCTTTTTTGTGGGGTCTATTTCATGAGTTCTGGTATGTGTGATCAATTTCACAAGGCCACTAGCAGTGACAAAAGTGCCACAGGCTTCATACCCAAGAAGAGAACAAAATGACGAGTGCTTCCTCTAAGTCCTTAAACCTTGTCTCTACCGCTACGGATATTCATAAGGAAGTTTCTCTTCTCTTACTGCCTATTTTGTCTTCCATGATCAGCGCCTTACTGCTCTGCAGCACCGTTCAAGAGAACTTCAGAGGCTAGATAGAAATGTCCGTATCGGGGCTCTCCTGTGTGGTAGCTACTTGTCAAGAGTGACTTGGACACTTCAATGTGGCTCTTACTGCCAAGGAACTGAATTGGCTGCAGAAACTGGAGAGAGCTGAGATTCTAATGTTTGAGTGTCTCCTCTCATCATCTTCAACTCTTCCCATAACTTTCATCTTTGTGATTTTCCTTTTTTAAAAAAAAATCTATCCATAAATTGTCAATCTTGTTTTACTAGGTCTTTTTTTTAACTATACCTTTAAATCAAAGCATAGAAAATTGTCCTTTTACAGGTCAAATACAGGAGAACATAAGTAATCCCATCTGGGCCAAATACACAAGGCACATCTTAAGCTTCTCTGGTGTGACCACATCCTGGCACATGCTGTGCACACAGCAACCACATTTGTGTGTGTGGTGGGGGGGTGAATGAAGGATGAATGAGCCAACAAACGAATGAAGGACAGTTGAATAAATGAGTACAAGGTTAGGTGGGCACCAAATGTTTAAGCATTACTCAGGGTACCTTTCTTCAGACCAAGGGCAAATACATTGGCACTGAGGTTAAACCAGGAGGCAAAAACCTCCCAGATTAAAAAACACGATAGGAAATGTTTCAGCACTGAGTCCCATGTTAAGATACCACACAAAATATACAAAACACAACACACACAAAAAAAAATATATAGGAATCTCTGACACCATAAAAATAAAACAATCACTGGGCATTCCAGGGATTCACCAATTCCTCGAGCAGAAAATTATTAAAAATAATTAAGGATGGGTTGTTTATTGAGGAGAGAAATGGAGTCATTAGAGAAGAGAAATTTGGGGGTCTGTGCTAGAGAAATATGAAGAGTGTAGAAAAAATGTATTCATAGTCTAATAATGGGCCTTGGGGAATGTTTCATTGTAAGAGGAGATGTGGAAAAGTTAAAAAAAAATCACCATTACTAAAGTCTAACAAAATAACTCTCATAAACAATCTTGACTGGTGCTCATTAAATCCCACTATGCGTAACTTTGAAGTGGAAAGGTAGGTTAAAATACTCATTTATTTTTCTATCTCCCATTCCAAAAATGTGCCTGTAGACTTTTGCATTTTTCTTCTGGTGTTTGCATGCACTGGTTTCATTTGAGGTCATTCCTTATGCAAAAATATATCCATTAAAAAAATAAAGCAGGTGATACATGCAAGTGTAAATGAACACCCGAAGTTAGGAGACCCACTCCCCCGCCCCACACACACACCTGCAGGTCTCTCCATTTATGAAACAATGCCACAAACCCACTGCCCACACGCATCCACTAGAGAGGGGTCCACTAAGGAGGGATTGCAGACAAAAGAAAATCACCCACAGTCTTTCATCTGGCCCCATCTGTGGAAATCACCTCTTGAGTACCAGTCACAGGAAGGATTAGAACACCCTGTCTGGTTAGGGTATGAGATAAGAGGCCCCAAGAGGGACAGGTCTCGCACCCTTAGTCCAACCAATTATGAAAAAGGAAAAAAAAATATGGGCAGCAGGAGATGACACCTACATACCATGGGAGTTGACAAAGCTATAAAATGGACCCCAGAAAAGTGCATACATTTGGAAATGACAACTGATAGGCCATAAAACAATTGCTCCTTGCATCCTACTGGGAAATGCACAGAAGATGTCAGGTTTAGCGTTTCCACCAGTGCCCTGGACTAGGTTTCTACTTGTCCAGTTCCCCCCTCACAAGAGCCCAGAGTCGCAGGTCACTATGTGGTCACTGCAGTGAAGTCACAGCTCAGACACGACGCCAGCAGGCCCTTGGAGCCCAGGCTATATGAAGCATGGAAATCTGACTCTGGGAAGGACTTAGCAGTGGAACCTGGTTTCCATAGCACTGCCATGGAAACGCTCTGTGACTGCCTCCAGCCCCCTGAAACTGAAGCTCTTCTTCCTTTTTTTGCTCCAACACCCACCTCCGTATCACATGCCCCCAACCCCCCACAAATGATTAAGGGTTTGTTGAGAAAGGGGGGACCTAAGTGGGCTTTTGCTGGTTATATTAATATACATTAATTAGTCCTTGTAAGAAGGGGATAAAAACAGATGTTTCTTCCTCTTTTATTGGGGGTGGGAGGGAGGTGGTGGATAAAGAAGAAAAACCAAAAAATCTAAAGGCCCCAAACCATACACTTATAAATCCAAAAGTAAAAATCTCGCCAGGTGGTGCACTTGGTATATTAAAGCTATGGGCCTATTAATCCCATGCACTCTCCCCCTCTGCCTGGAACGCCAGCCCAGGGATAGGAAGGATTTCACTGACTACTAGAATGTACCGGACATGAAGGAGGTTCTCCTTTAATCTTCGCCATTGCGGTTCACTGGAGAGCTGGCAGGATTTTTTTTTTATCTCAGTGTCCATTTCTTGGTTGTGATTTTGAAATCAGAATTAAAGTTTGGAAATGACCTTCTAGAGTCAGGTAGAAAATTCCAACAGAAGGAAGCAGAGGGTATTTAGGCAGTCTTGCATCCCTCGTGCCTCTTCCTTGGGATCCGGAGTCTGGCCCTGCACCCACACTTTCTTTGAGGTGAGCCAGACCTTCTGACCTGGAGCAAGTGAAAGTTCGGGAAGCCTGATAGACAGCTGGTGCTGGGGAGCTTCAGTGGACACATCAGAAAGGCTCCTGGCCCCGTCAGGGGAACACAGCCAAGACCCTCAGAAGCCCACTCCCCTTTTCTGTTCTTTCTCCACTCAGATGAACTTGGGCGGCTGAGCCCCCTCCAGGCATAAAGTCACGCTCCTCCTGGCTGCGAAGGACCTGGAGCTACAGCAACTGGTGAAACTGTCCAGAGGGAGCATCACAAAGAGGGCTTTAAAAGTCTCTGACTGGAGAGAGAGGTGACTTTTTGACCTCAGCCGGTGAGGAGAAGGGTCCACACATGATCCGAGAGGACCAAAGCCACGCCACGGGCTTCAGGCACTCAGAAACGGTTCTTCTGGGGCAAACTCAAAGGCTCTATGTCTTTATTTCCACACCTGAAAATTCTTATCTGCCTGCCTCACTGAGGACTGTGAGGACTGGAAAGCAGGGCCGTGATCAGTCAGTTAGACAAGGGGGAGTAAGATAAAACAGGCGCTCTGAATTATTCATTTTTATTTATGTATTGTAGTGGCAATTGCTATAGTTTTTTGTTTCTCCTGGATGTTGAAATTGTAAAAAGAGGACTGAATAATTCAGCATGACTCAAGAAAAGCCTAAATGGGAGTACTGGCTGGGCAGTAGTTGCCTACAAAATAGGTTCATTTTGTTGTTACTCATAACATCGCCGTGATGTGCTGGCTTATAATGTAATTAACAACCCACGAGGGCTCTGAGGAACGGTTAATATTGGAAAGCATTTCAATGTTCTAGATATGAAAGGAACTGAAGAGTTCCACACCCTTCTATTTTACCAAAGGGCAAGAAGGACCAGGTACCCAGTGGGGCAAAACGGGGGACATATTGAAAGCCAAGGCCATTCAAGGAAGATGGCAGAGCCCACACATGCCAGAGGCAGATTTCTGGGTATTAATTTGTGCCCTGGCTGTTTGAGCACTTGTGCTAAGCTTTGCATGCAATTTTATCTCATACCACTGTCAGCCTGGAGGCAAGGCAGGATTTATTTTAGAAAGGGGGTGATACTTCCGTCTGAGAGTCACCAGTGAGTTGGGGAAACATAGAAAGTGTAAATCTCTCATTATTCTTAGAGACTCAGGAGCCAAAACCCCAATCCAAACCTTGTTAAATCTGTGTCTTCATTCTATCTGCTTCACAAAGCTCAGGGATCTCACTGAAGATAACCAACTAAAGAGTAAGGGAAGAGGGGAGCACGGAAAGTAGTTTTAAGAAGAGAACATCGGGGCTCCCTGGTGGCGCAACACCGTGAAGCTATCCAGAGCCACTGCAACATGAGTTCGATTCCTGGCCAGGGAAATTCCCACATGGCGCAGCAGACCTCTCATGCCTCGCTGGCTGCTCCCCTCAGCAGTGTATTTCCATCGATCTGCCTGTTCTGATCCCCACTCTGTCTCTGGTGAATCCTCTCACCATCTCTGGCCTACACCCCAGTTTGTATGCATAAATCAATCTTTTTTAAAAAAAAGAAGAGAACATCCATTACCCTGAGATTGCCAGGTCTCAACTTTTCATCAAAAACAGAACCCCGAGATAAATAAATAAATAATTCAATCAATCAATCAATCAATCTTAAAAAACAAAACAAAACAGACCACTAATTGGACGTTTGGTGGTGGGTATGCTGTGAGAGATAGCTGCTGAGGTGAGAAACCTATACAGTGTTGTAAGCTGATGTTAGCTTCATTTAAAAAAGTAAGACAGAAAACAATAACAACAACAAAAGAAAACAGAGAGAGGCAGAACCAATACAAAGATGTTATTTCAGGACAGGTTTTCCTCTTTCTTTGGCCCCTCCACCAGTGTTTCACACCAGAGGAGTTACTGACCTTCCGGACAGGTAATTCTTCACCACGTGGGGCTCTCTTGTATTCCACACGCTGTTGGGCAGCGTGGTCTCTGCCCATTAAGTGAGAATAACACTCTACAGTCATCGCAATCTCTGAAAAATACTTTCACACATTTCCAAATACCCCATGGGAGTATGAGTGTTAGGAGCTGAACTGTGTCCCTATAAAATTCGTATGTTGACGCCCTAACCCTCAGTACTTCAGAATGTGACAACATTGCAAATGTGATTAAGTTACAATGAGGCCACTCGAGGGGACCTTAATCCAACTTGATCCAACTTGTCTTTACAAGACAAGCTTTGGACACCCAGAGACAGCAGGGACAGACACAAACAGGAAAGACACTTGAGGACACCTCCATCTGCAAGGTAAGGAGAGAGGTCTTGGTAGAGAAGAACCTCCCGTCGCCTTGAGCTCAACTTCAAGCCTCTGGCCTTGGATAAATAAATTTCTCCTGTTTAAGTCACCCAGTCTGTGTTTGGGGTTACAGCAGACCTAACAAACTGACACAGAGGATGTCAATTCCAGTCAAGAATCAAAGCAAGGTTCTGTGCATCTTCAAAACTCATCTTGTCCAGCAGCCTTTACTCATTTCTGAAAGGAAATAGAATTCCACAACATTTCATCTAAAGCATGAGGATCAGGATGTGCTTGAAAATTTTTAAATGTTCATCTTTCAAAAAGTAACAGAATTGTGCATTTGCTGACAATTATCCAACACTCCACCTTGGGGGTATCTAGGACAAGACCCTATAATCAAACTCATAAATGTTTTTCCCACAAAGCAAAAATATAAATTCTTTTAAGATAAAGTTAAGATTGGGCCTCCCCAGTGGCGCAGTGGTTAAGCACTGTGCTGTGGAGTTGTTGGCAGTGGCGAAGTGAGTTCGACGCCTGGCCAGGGAGATTCCCACATGGTGCGGCAGACATCTCCTGACTCGCCCGCTGCTCCCCTCAGCAGTGTATTTCTGTTGATCTGCCTGTTCTGCTTCCCACTCTGTCTGTGGTGAACCCTGTCACCGCCCCACATCTCTGGCCTGTACCCCAGCTTGTATGCATAAATGAATAAATCTTTAAAAAAAAAAAAGATAAAGTTAAGATTATAGATAGTTCATTTCACTTTGGGTCACATTTTCCTGCCAATAAATTACCATTAGGTCAGGTTTTAACAATAAATGAACTACAAAAAATGCTTTGTTTTCCAGAATGTGTTGGATTTCATAGTTGCAATTAAGAGATTGTGGACTTGGTCCATTTCCCTTAATAAAATTCAACCCAGAATTTAGGGAGTTGAAAGTAAAATGGAGATTCTGCTGGTGAAAGAAGCAATGGACTAACATAAACTTCCTGCCTCAAGGTTTTACTTTCCTGGCCCTGGGTAGACAAGGCTCTCCCTCTACCTATAGGCCACCTTTGGACAAATTCTCTCCCTTACTTTCCCTTATCTCTGGAGGAGTTAGCTAGAGTTTTCCAAAAGGCTCTACTAAGCCCCATGGGTTAACAAAAGGGAACCAAACTGAGCTATTCTGACCCCACTTTGGCTCATTAGTTCTCAGAGGTTCACAATGCCCAATATAATCCACATGAGCCCCAAGAGAAAAGAGTAGGCAAATACCTGGTGACACCCTAAGGCGACCAATTAGGGACACAACCCTAGCTATCTCAACCCTTCCATCTTGAAAACCAAGAGAAAGATTCCCACAACAAAGATTGCCCACAACAAAGTAGGAAGGAGGTTGCCTTTTCCCTGCCCATACCCCCCCACTCAAAAAACTCAAATATTTATTTAAAAATATTTATTCAACCCCTATTGGGTTCCCCAATTTGATAAATTTAGTGAAAACACTAAATTTACCTGATGGAGCATCTGAGAAACACTTTTTCTCTCTATTCCAACAACACACATCACTCACCTCTGCAATCGTGCTCATTACACTGCATTTTAATTGTTCAAGGTTCAATTGTTCCTCCTTAAACTTTGAGCTTTTTATGGGAAGAAGCCATGTTCTATTTATTTCTCAAGTATTCTGCACAACGCTTGGCCTACATTAGGGGACCAGACACATGTGGTTGGATTACTGACTAAATGAACTGGGAAGAGAGACAGTGTGGTCACAAACAGCTCTAGCTTTTAATTCTAGCTTTTAATTATCTCTAAGGCAATCCTTCTTTCTCTTTTTCCCCCACTGCTGTGCCTTTACTACCTGGCTGATTATTCAAACAGCCTGATAACTGGTCTCCTTGACCACAGAAATTCTCTCTCTGTATTGCTCTACCAAGGAGAATGCTCAGAAATAGAAATTTGATTATTACCTTTTTCTGACTTTTTTGAAATTTGATCATTTCATTTCTCACAGGGTGAGGGTTAACCCCACTGACGCACATGGACAGTGCTGCACCGTCCAACTCAACCTGGGGATTTTGCTTTTTTTTTTTTTTCATTCTCAGTCAACTTCCTAGTGTGCAACATTTGCCTCACTTCCCCAAGATTACCTAATGTTCCTAAAATACACCCCCACTCTTTCATCTCTGCAACGCTGCCCCTGCTGTTGCTCCACTTCTCTATAATGCTTTCTTACTCTCCTCTTCCCCATCTCTGTCCTCACCCCAAGTCACCTCCTCACTGAATAAAACCCATAGTTCATGGGCCAGGTGCAGTTTAACAGTCTTTTCTTACGAAGAGCTTCTTCCACACATCAGGCAGTAAATGAGCTGGGATTAGGGAGGTCAGATTTTTTTTCTACCAAGCACATCTAAAATGAAGGAAATACATTCTTCGGACTTTCTAAGACTTACAAATATTACTAACTTTCTCTATTATACAGAATAAAAATAGGAGGCAACGAAGCAATAAGGAGCTACCCATAAATAGCCATGAAAAATGCCCTGATGCTAAAATACATCATAAGCCAAATGAAAATCAGGGAACTAGGTTCAAAACAAGTTAAGTTGCCTTGTCTCTCTATTCTTCTGACTGTAAGTATTTGCTAAAGGGCTAGGCCTAATGTCTCATGAATGATTAACAAAGGTGCTTCAGGAAGGAATTTGGATGTGTCCCCCAAAAGCAGAGAATTCTATCAAAATGATAGAATCGGGCCTCCCCGGTGGCGCAGCGGTTGAGCGCTGCGCTGTGGAGCTGCCGGCAGCGGTGACGCGAGTTCGACGCCCAGCCGGGGAGAATCCCACATGGTGGGGCAGACCTCTCCTGCCTGGCCCGCTGCTCCCCTCAGCAGTGTACTTCTGATCTGCCTGTTCTGCTCCACCCCCCCAAAAAAAATAAATAATAGAATCACACTCAAGCAGTCTATCCCTCCAATCTTGTTTTTTTTTTTTTTCCAAAATGTTATTGGCTATTCTAGATCCTTTGTATTTCCATAAATTTTTATAACAACTTTTCAATTTCTACCCAAACAACTTCCCTGGATTTTGATTACTATTTAGATGAATTTAAAGGAAGGAGAAAAGAACAGAATTTAAAATATTGACTCTTGATCCATAAGAACAGTATCTTTCCATTTATTTAAATCTTCAGGGGCCTCCCTGGTGGGCTAAGGTGTAAATCTCGGTGCCATAACCACTATGGCCTGAGTTCTATCCCCAGCCAGGGAGCTAACCCACATATGGCGCAGCAGACCTCCCCTCTCTTGCCCACTGTTCCCCTTAAGCAGTGTATTTCAGTAGATCCACCTGTTCTGCTCCCCACTCTCTTTGAATCCTCTCACCCCCAACGACTCTGTCCTATACCCCAGTTCTCCTATGCAAAAAAGAAAAAGTTAAATCTCAACTGTTCTCAGCAATGCTTCACAATTTTCAGTGTAGAGCTCTATATATGCTGTTACATTTTCTGTATTTCATGGCTTTAATGCTATTGTTATTGACTTTTACCAAGAGAGCATTCCTGGGTAAAACACCTCTTGATCATGATGTATCATTCTTTATATATCTTGCTAGGTTCCTATTTATTAATATTTTGCTCAAGATGTTTGGCTCTGGGCCTCCCCGGTGGCGCAGCGGTTAAGCGCTGCGTTGTGGAGCTGTCAGCAGCGGCGACGCGAGTTCGACGCCCGGCCGGGGAGAATCCCACATGGCGCGGCAGACCTCTCCTGCCTCGCCCGCTGCTCCCCTCAGCAGTGTACTTCTGATCTGCCTGTTCTGCTCCCCGCTCTGTCTCTGGTGAACCCTCTCGCCGCCCCACAGCTCTGGCTTGTACCCCAGCTTGTATGTATAAATAAAAAATTAATCTTTAAAAAAAAAATTAAAAAAAAAAAAAAAAGATGTTTGGCTCTATGGCCATGAGAAATGTTAGAACATAGTAGTCTTCACTCACTTTAGCACCAAGGTAATACTATGAGTTTCAAAATATTCCTTTCTCTTCTACTTCCTGGATTTTGTGTAGAATTTATATTATTCTTTCCCTCCAATATCTGCTGGTATTCAACAGCAAAGTCATGCGGACCTAGATGTTATCTATGTGAAAAGTATTTTACCTAGGGATTCTGTTTCTCTGGTAGATAGAGTAATTCAAGTAATAATGAGCTTTGCTACTTCTTTGTCTTTCAAGGAATTTTTCTACTTATCTAATTTGTTGGCATAAAGATCACTATAATATTCCTCTATTAGTCTTTTAATTTTGTAGTAAATGTAGTGGTATGTTTCTTCTATGTCTGATATTTGTCCTTTGTTTAATCTTTTTAATTTTTGTCTTGTTAGAGACTTATCAACTTTACTGATCTTTTCAAATAGTCAACTTTGAGTTTCATTGACTTTTTTTCTTTCATTCTTTCATTTTTCCATTTTCTATTTCATTTATTTTCCCTCTTTTTAATTTCTTTTTTCATTTATTTATGCATACAAGAACTGGAGTCTAGGCCAGAGGTGTGGGGTGTGAAAGGATTCACCAGAGACAGAATAGAGACCAGAACGGGAAGATCAACTGAATTACACTGCTGAGGGGAGCAGCAGGCAAGACAGGAGAGGTCTGCTGAAGCATATGGGAAGCTCCCTGGCCGGAGATCAAACTCGTGCTGCAGTGGTGTGGATAGCTTCATAGTGCTGAGACTTAACCATTGCACCACCAGGGAAGCCCCAGATTTGTCCTCTTACTTTATTATTTCCTCTCGTCATCAGGATGGCCAACTGGTCTAAAGAGCCCGACTCAAGGCAAAATACTTTATTATTTCCTCTCATCTATAAGTTTTGGGTTTATATTGCTCTTTTTCCCCTAGATACTTACGGTATAAGTTTAGATCACTGACTAACAATCTCTCTTCCACAGTACAGTGTTAAATGCTTCTAGAGTATTCAGAGTATTAGCAACTTGATGAGCTGCTCTCTGAACACTGCATTTTTACTCATTTCCTGATTACACTTTTAATTTCTTTTTTAGCCCATGTATTATTTAGAAGTTTACTGTTTAATTTCCCAAATTTTAGTATTTTCCAAATACAATTATTTTTAATTCTAATGTGCTCACAGAACACATTTTATAAGACTTCAATTATCTCAGGTTTATTGCAACTTGTTGCATGGCCCAGAATAATTTCTATCTTGGTAAATATTATACATGTACTAAAAAGAAAGCCTTTTCTCCTGTGGTTGAGTGAAGTATTCTACAAAAGTCAAATTGGGCAAGGGAGCAGAAAATATACTTCAGGTCATCTAAATCCTTAATATGTCTTGGCATACTTGCTTTATCAATGACTGTAAGAAAAGTGTTAAAAAACTAGAACTATAAATTTATTTCTTTTTTTTAAAGATTTATTTATGCATACAAGCTGGGGTACAGGCAGAGGCATGGGGTGGTGAGAAGGTTCACCAGAGACAGAGTGGGGAGCAGAACAGGCAGCTCGAAGGAAATACACTGCTGAGGGGAGCCGCGGGCAAAGCAGGATAGGTCTGCTGCACCATGTGGGAATCTCCCTGGCCAGGCGTCAAACTTGCGTCGCTGCTGCCAACAACTCCACAGTGCAACACTTAACTGCTGCACCACCAGGGAGGCCCTTTATTTCTCTTTTCCATCAATGTTTGCTTCATATATTTTTAAATGCATGCATATTTAGGATTGTTTTATCTTTGAAAAAGAATGGTCCCTTTTTTCACTATGAAATGTTTCTCTTCATACCTAGTAATATCCCTTGTCCTAAAATCTCTTTTGTCTGGTACTGATATAACCTATTCAGATTTCTTTTGATTAGCACTTGTATAGTAAGTATCATCTCATCTTTTACCTTTCATATCTTTATATTTATTTATTTATTTATTTATAAATATATATTTTTATTGTTATTTATGTCTTTTACATTTTGTATTCCCCTTGGGTAGCTGACCACCAATTCACCCGTGATCCATCTCCATGGTCCCTTGTGTTCTTTTCTATTCCATTTTGTGCCCTTTTCCTCCCCTCCCACCACTCCCCTCCCCCCCACCTGCTGATTGTCTCTCTCCTATTTGGTTTCCTTATAGTCCTGTTATAAGTGAAACCATTCGATGTTTTTCTCTTTATTTCTGGCTTATTTCACTGAGTATGATCCCCTCTAATTCCATCCATGTTGCTGCAAATTGCATGTGTTTATCTTCTTTGAATGCTGAAGAGTATTCCATTGTGTATATGTACCACATCTTCTTGATCCAATCATCTATTTTTGGACATCTTTATATTTAAAGTGAGATCTTATACATGGCATGTAGGTGGAACTTGTTTAGTCCAAACAATCTGTGTGCTTTTCAATGACATATTTAGACCATTTACATTTGGTATTATATTTAATATGTTTGGATCTAAATCTGTCATTTTGCTATTTATTTTCTATTTTTTACATCTATTCTTTGTTCCTTTTTTCCTGTTTTTTGTCTTTTCTTGGATTGACTATTTTTTATAATTTGGTGTTAATTCCATCTCTGGCTTATTAGCTATACTATTAGTCATTGTTCTGGTGGTTTCTTTAGACTTTACAATATACACCTTTAAATTATTATACTCTTTCTTCATATAAGGTTATACCATCACACAGGTAGTATAAGACACAACAGTAAATTTCATCTTACTTCAATTCTTAGTGGTATTATTACTGTCACACATTTTATTTCAATATATATATCATAAACTCCAAAAGCATTATTTGCTCTAGACAATCAATTAACTTTCAAAGTTTTTTTATTGCTTACGAATTCCCACTTATTTATTTCATTCTTTTTGGGGGGAGAGATCCAAAATTCTATAAGGTAACCTTTTACTTTTCTTAAGTCTATCACTGGTTGCTTAAGCTCTTGTTCCTATGAAAGTCATTATTTCATTTTCATATCTTTAAGATATTTTTGCTGACTATAGAATTCTTGGTTGGGGTTTATCTTTTTTGTACTTAAATACATTGGTCTATTTCCCCTGACTTGTGTGCTGGCTGATGAGATATCTGTGGTCAGTCATGTCTTTGTTCCTCTGATGTGCCTTTTTATCTCTGGCTGTTTGTTTTTGTTTTTTAAGATTTTTCTCTTTATCACCAGTTTTCAGTACCTTTATTAAATGTGCCTTGCTATAGTTTTCTTCATTTTTATTTTCTCTTTGGCTTACTGAACTTTTTCAACCCATGTATTTATAGCTTTCATAAGCTATAAATCACTTCATATCGTTTTAATCAAATATAGGATTCTATTTTAGGCATTAATTCTTTAGATATTTTTTTCCCTTTGCTTCTCCTTTCTGTGTCTCTGATTACACACAAGTTGGGTTGAGTGACATCCTACATGTCATTGAAACTATTTATATTTTTCTCTTCTTTTTTCTCTCTGGAGAAAATTGGAATTTCTGTGATTCTCTCTGCTTCATTTTGAATATCTTCTATTGCTATGTGATCTATTGTTAATCTCATCCAGTTTGATTTTTATTCAAATATTCAGAATTTTCCCCAGTCTTCTTAAGTTCCACTGAATTTCTTTTTTAAAATCTTCCTTCTGTGCCTCATCATTTTATGTCTTCTTTCACATCCTTGAACAGATTCATAATAGAGCTTTTAGTAACCTTTATTTGTACTTTGTATGTATTATTTCTGCATCTTTTTCTATTGCTTCTATTATTCTGCATCTTTTCTATTTTCCTCCACTTTTCTAACTATTTACAGGTCATATTTTTCTGCGTTGTCTGTGTTTGTGTAATTTTTAAAAATCCTTTACCAGTGTAGACACTTTGTCTGGCACAGAGTTTTTTACAGGTGAATTTGTTCTGTAGTTCCTTGCATGGCACTCTCTTTATTTTAGCACTAATCTAGTCCCGCTTCTAAGACATGGCTCTTCTGAGATCTCTACTGAATATCCCATGTAGTCACTGAAGTCTGTATTTATTGTTTTCATGACTTCTGATAATTGTTAGATACTCAAAAATTGTTCTTGTCCAATCTCATGGAGTTTCACTTAAAATGTACACAGATTGATACTGGGACAAAGTCTCCAGAGGAACACAATGCACATTTCCAAAGTTCAGTCTAATTCTGGATATTCTGTCCCACAAAAATCATGTTCAGTCTCCCAAAAATTTGATCTCTGTTTTCTTAACTCAGTGAGATTGCTGAACTCTGCCTGAGTGACCGTTCTCTGTACCTCAGCACAGGACTTATCTCCAGGTAAACAGCCTAGGATAATACTGTTTTCCTTTTCTCTGGAACAATCCTAAACTGCTTGTTTTCTAATGTCTAAAAGAGGCTATGTCCTTTTTCCCTTAGTAATTTCTACTTATTTATGATAGAAGGGCAATTCCAGAGTGCCTTATTCAATTATGGTTAGAAGTAAAAGTCTCATACTTTTAATATTTAACATTAAATCAGATCGTATTGTCTCTGCTTATAAATCATCAATGGCTTCATGCTACATGTGGAATTAAAACCAAAGTCTTTACCATGGCCTTTAGGAATATGCATGATCTGCTGTCTTTTTTTTTTTTCTAACCTCATCCCTTACCCTTCATCCTCCATTCACTATATTCCAGACACATTTGCCTCCTCTCTTTGTACAACTCCATAGCAGAGCCCATATAATTACTCTTCCTAGGGTGCTTCTAACATAGAATCTCACACAGGGCTCTTCTTATTTAATCTCAGCCCACTCCTTACCTTCTTGGTAACACTGTCATTGAACAATCTTAACTAGCTACTCTGTCAGTCACTCCTCATTAAAAGATTCCATTTTATACTCTTTATAGAACTTACCACACTCTGAAATCACTGTATATTAATTATTTGACTATCCTCATAAGCAGGACTAGAGACAAGTCTATTTATCCCCAGATGCCCACGACCTAGAAGAGTCCCTGCATATACCAGGTACTCAGTAAGTAGTCACTGAATTGAATGATATGGTTCACTGCTTATTAGACTTCAGGAAACAGAGAGAAGACAGTGATCTAGACCTACAAGAAAAGACAGGGAGGCAGCTAAGCCCTACAGGATGCTGCACCTTTTCTTCCCACACTCTCATGCCTGCCTTATTACCTGCAATTCTGATCAAACAGATAAATTTCAGAAGACCCAAAGAGATATGTATTTCTCTAAGTCTTGATGAATATTTGAGATTTATCTGCATCCAATTTAAAACTGAAATTACTGTGATTCTAAGGCAGAGATGTGGGATGGAAGAGAACACCAGCTCTAGTAAGTTTACCTGTTCAGATCTCCAGAAAACCTTTGTCTTGGTTTCTCAGGTGAGAATTACAAGGGAAGGAGAGGAGGATAACCTTGACAGAAGCAGTTGTTTATGTTTTTGGTACAGAGTCCATATGATAGAACTCTCTGTCTTGAAGAAGACAGACCTTAAAGAAAGTGCCCCTTTGCCAATATGCTGTGAGAAGGGAAAGGAATGAAGAAGTGGTATCGTCTTTTGGGGATGAGGAAGGAGAAAGACAAGAGTTTGTGTGGTAGTTCCAAGAACCCAAGACCCACTATCTGGCAGACAGAGATGGCAGACAGAGTTGTGACAAATGGAAATGTTTGAAGTCTGTCAACAAGCTGGAGTGATTTTAGACTTCCAGTCTAAAGTTAACACACTGACAAAAGCCAGGCCCCTTACACAGGTAAGTTATCTAAGGTAAGGATCAGAACTCAGACAGAGCCCCAAGCAAAGCATGACCAAGTTAGTAAACTCCTCAGCATTTCCTGTGTTATGACCCAATTCCAGTTTTGTGACGTGGCCTTGAACTCACTGATACAGACTCATTCAGATAAGGAGACTATCAGTATTGCAAAAAACTAAAGCAAATAAGGTTAATTTACAGGCTCCTACTTGGAGGAATAAGGGTTTTTTGGACATAGGACTTCTAGCTTTATGATCCTGTACAAATACCCAAAGAGACCATTTCTTTCATTTCTTAATAAACAGAGCGTTATAAAGAAACTACAAAGAATTGGGGATGGGGGAATGCCCTACTCTTCTCTGGAGCAAACAGAGCATTGATTTATCCTTAGAACATCTTATTAGAAGAACCAGAAAGGGAAAAATATGAAAAAAATCTACTACACACACACACACACACACACCCCCCACACACACACACTTACATAATACATATGTTCCAGACAGAGACTGACACAGAGACACAGAGACAGATGTTGATGTGTAAGTGTAGATACAGATGTCTAGATACAGTATCTTCCAAGCCAAGAAATTAAGCCACGGGATAGTATAAACCAAACAGATCAAAAGTCCTCTTCCTTATGGACGCAGGCTTAAATGACAGGCAGCATTTCTACCTTAATACGTCTATTTAGAGAGTCATTTTCTCATACAGAAGTAGACAAATGAGGCCCAGCAAGGAAGTCCCAATGTAGATACCATCAAGGACAGCCCATCTCTCCACCCACATTTCCAGCGAAACAGTGAATAATATAAGTAAGCCAGTTGATTTTCTGATTCGTTATCAAAGCAGTGCATGTAAATTAAAGCAGCCCAAAATGACAAAGATGGAAGCGGGTGAATTCTGAACGCTTACCAGCTGCTGCTAACCCACTCTTCTGGGTTAAGAGCCCACACCCCTTCAGGCCATTAGAAAGGCCAGCCCGACAGGTATGAGGCACAGGGACAGTTCTAGAGCCAAGGACAGGAGGCTGGAGTGATGCGGCCGCAGCAACACTCCATAACCCTGATGGGCTGGAAAGGAAGAGGAGCAAGGCAGCAAAACTGGGAGTGGGCAAGCGCAGGAGAAAGGAGAAAAAGAGGCTCATGTGGGAGCCCAGTGACTGGACCCATGTTACAGGCCCGTCGCTACAACAGCCAGGCCAGGCCACCGCCGATTCAATATTTTTCATCTCTTTTCTTACTCAGCCTTACAAAGCCGGCACTGACATATCCAGAAACACAAAGTAAACTGACTGGACTTCAGAGAAAAAGACAGCAGGGCCTAAAATAAATCTAATAAGCAATACTTTTCATTAGTTTTCTACAAGCTTTCAGGGAAATCTGTTTTGATCAGAGAAGCCTTTTGCGTGTTAGTTCCAAAATGCATGCTCTATATGCAGAGGTGGTTGTTTATTTTTTCTGGTGAAGGGACATGCTACTGTTCAGTTGTTTGTTTGTTTGTTTTTTTTTTTATTTACTGGGCTAGCCAGGAGAAGGAGGCAAACTTAAAGAAAGGTGGTATCACAAATGAAAATGGAATTCATGAAAACTAAACAATTTGCCCAAGACCCAAGGGCTTCTCTCTTGCGACTGTGTGTTCGTATTCTACGAGTTTTATCATCTATCCTGATTGTGGAAAATTGTAGAATTGTGAAGATCACAGAGATCTCAAATGATCTGAACTTTCATTCAGAGATAACATGACTCTAGTGCCCACAGATGAAGCTTTTTTAAAATGCTCATGTCTTCACAGCACGTTCATTTTTACAAGCGTGTGCTCCTTCTGAGCCCCACCCCTGGAAAAACACATGCCATACACCCTTCCAGTCCTGCATAAGTCCTCCAGAAGTTCATCTCCATCCCCACTGGACAGAATCTTCCAGAGTCTGGGAGTGTATCTATACTCTATGCCTAGTCCTGAACATAGTAGGGTCTCAATAAACATAAGTTGACTAATTATTGCAACCTATTTTTAATATATTTATAGAATGACATTTACCCATTTCATTAAATATTCTGTTCTGTTGGAATGTTATTTTGTAATGGCTGTTTATCCTCCATACCATCTGAATATGTAAAATGCTCCTTATTACTCACTATGATAAATCATGTTATCACGACCATCTTCAGATAAATATTTTTGCCTTCATAGGAAAAGTTTCCTATAAGCTGAGTAGCTGTAATAGGTAAACATATTTTTGAGGCATTTGCTGCCAAACTGTCTTCTACAAAGGTCATTCTAATTTACATTTCTGTCATGAATTTATCAAAGTGTCTATTTCCCTACACTCTCACCGACACTAAGTATTTTAACTTAAAAAAAATGCACTCTGATGAGTATATATAGTATCTTGCTATTGTTTGAATTTTTTGACATCAGTGAAATTGAACTTGCTATTTTCTTCTGCAAGGGTTTGAAAATGTGCTGTTTCTGAAGGCATCCAGTCAATGTTCCTCCTTACTTCCTTATGTTCTGTGATCCACCTTGAAAAAAGCCAAAAATGGGTATTTGCTGTCCCTTGCCAAAAGGTCATGCTCAGAGCCTCTGCTCTTTCTTACTTTCCTCTACTCCATATCTCTACCCACAGCAAGCCTTCCAGTCCTCAGGGTCCCTCCTCAGAAGCAACGCTTTTTTTTTTTTTAATTTGTTTTTGTTATTCATATCTTTTAAATTATTGTGTGTTCCCCATAAGTTACCCACCACCTGTTCACCCGTAGAACCATCACCATAGTCCCCCGTGCTCCCCTCTTCCCCCCTCTTGAGCCCTTCCCCTCCTCTCCTTCCCTGCTGAATGTCTCTTTTTATTTGGCTCCCCTATATTCCTGTTATAAGTGAGACCATTCGATAGTTTTCTCTTTCTTTCTGGCTTATTTCACTGATCATGATCTCTTCTAGATCCATCCATGTTGCTGCGAATTGCATGTGTTTGTCTTTTTTGAATGCTGAATAGTATTCCATTGTGTCATTCACTCAGGAGCATTCAGGAAGGGCCTCCTCGCTGCTCCCCCAGGGGTGCTCTACCAGAGGCCTCTGAAAACTCACTGCCTATTGTCCTCCCCTGTCTGGTCTGCAGTGGCTTGCATCCTTGGGTTTCCTGGCCTCCTTCACAATTTCTTCTTTGCCCCTGTGCCCTCCCAGCACGGCCATGGCACAAGCTATGCCCTGTGCTGCAATCACTCCCCTGGGTGCCCACCTGGCACCACTCATCCCAAGGCACTCCCCACGTCTCTGATGAGGTAGCGTCCTCCAACACCATGCACCTCAGCTCCCCAGTAAGGTCACAGTTAGAATTTTAGGTTCACCTATAATGCCTTAATGACCCACCAGCTGCAAACTCCATGAAGACCGTGACTTCTGTGCTCAGCGGTGGCAGCCCAGGGCCTAAAATTCCATACCTGGCACTTGGTAGACTATGACTGAACAGTCACTATGAGGGACAAATAGGGCAACATGGAAATGCTTTGTATGCCACGGGGAATTCAAATGGCAGTTACTGTTAGAGTTGCAGTTTCCTGGCCGGCACACCCCGAACCTGGCCTGTGGTATTGATGTCGTTTTAGAGTCAATGGATTTGAGAGCGGAGCAGGGTCCTTGGGTTCACTCTGGGAAAGGTTTCACCAGAGCTCCCTTCGGCGGCACGCGGTGAGTTTCTCCACGAGACAGAGACTCAGTTATACTTAAAGAACAGGCTTATTAGGGCAAGGAAGTAAAGGACACTTGTACAGACACAAGGGGGCAGAAAGAGCTGCCCTGCTGAGGGGCAGGTTTGCTAAGAGAGGCCTGCATGGTGTGCAGGTCACGGGCAGACAGGCAGGCCGCTGCTCTGCAGAGGGAAGAGTTGGTAAAGAAAAGCACCTGCATAGGCACAGGTGGGCAGAGAAATGGCTGCCCCGAGTTCTTGCCCGGATGGCACTAATACAGCCCTCTTTCAGGTGGGAGGGGCTCATCTTCGAGGATGGCTGTTTACTGGCTAACTAAAATTAGAAAAGAGACCTGAGATTCTACAATGGGCTCAATCTCCATATCTCTTCCCCTAGACTGCCATCTGGCTCCTACCTATGCTTTGTAACTTAGGAGCTGGCACCCAGGGATTGTGCTCATGGTTATGTTGCTTTCTTCTACCCCCACTTCCTGTGTGGGGCTAGTTCTAACCTTATTTTGCCTTATATCTCCTACATCAGTATGATATTAAAAGTTACTGTCCCTTGAATTGAAAGGAGATAAGGGGGTGTCGATCAGTAATGGCCACAAGACACCAGGAATCTGAACCTGGAAAATGGCTGACCGCTGAGGCATCCGAGTGTCCCTGGGCCGCTGGGAGAGCTGTATGCATTTGAACACAGAACTCTGTTCAGGCCTCATCCTCACACCAGAACCTGCCCTAGGACAGTCACATGGGGCCTCAGAACCTTTTCCTCTCTGTCTCCTCAGAACTTTCACCTTCACCTTATTCTAATTTTACTCTAGTTTTTCCCCAATTCCTAAACCTGATTCTTGAAGCTGAGGATGTTTTCTGCTGTGCAATCAGCTATTTCCTTGCGTTGGTTTTCCTGAATGCCTTGAGCCCAAGATAATACGAGTGTGGAATTCCTCTCATCTGCTTATGTCCCATTTGGGTCTAAGATGGGGCTGTCACCATGTCTCAGGTATGCCACCTGAGAGGTAACTTTTAGCAAATGGCAGGTACCACAGAGACAGAGGGAAACAACAGCTTTCCAACTTCAGAGGCCTGAATGCCCCCACCTTACTCTCCCCTGCCCCCCGCCATGTACCCAGAGGCCCTGGGGCTTCTCCACAGTCTCACAGCTTTCTGATGATAAAGCAGGGGCCAGATCCTTGCGACAAACCCATGAGTCCTCCCTAATGGAAATCACAGAGGCAAAAAAAAACCAAACTGACAGTCATTTCTGTGATGACAATTCTGCCAGTGAAGGCCCACTACCTTTTGCTCTACTTATGCTCACTGCCAACAATCAGAAGCAAGGAAAAGGAGGAAGGGGAAAGGCTGCTTTTCTATCTGATCATGTTCTAGAACTGGACAAAGCCTTCCACGGGCAGCTCCACCAGCAGCTGGTGGTCAAGCTCCAGGCGCCAATCAAAATGCCACATCACGCGTCTTTCGGGCGAATCATGCGTCTTTCAGGCTTACCTACCACTCAGGGCATCATCTTTCGACCCAAGTGTGACAGCAGAGCACATTACTGGCCTCTCCTCACCCTCACATCAGCCACCCCTGACACTGCTGGGTCCCCATTGGGCTGTCGCAGCACCGGGGGACCTGCTAGGACACCTCCAGCTGTGCACGCAGCTAACTGTGCTGGCGCTCGCCCGGCCCCTTCCGCAGGCCAGTCAGTCATCTGTACGAGATGGAATGTGCGGGAGGGAGGGAGAGGCTCGAGCCAACCAAATCTGAGAATTATGTGCCTTTTCCCCCTAGAATTTCAGACATCGCTCCTAAATAGCCAAGTGCATGGAAGTTATGATTTCAAGCCAACTAAATCAGTAGATCTCAAATTTGGTTATAGATTAGAATGACTGGAAAAGCGTTTATAAAAATGACATTTGGGTAACTCCCGAATAGTAACACCAGGCTGTCTGCGGACAGACACCAGGAATCTGCATTTTTTTAATTCTCCAGTAAATGCCCCAAGGAAGGATGCACTTGTGCACCTGTGCTCCAAGCATCAACCAAGGAGCCTTCTCTAACTGACCTTCACATGCCAAAAACAGAGTCCCAGAGATGACAGTGAGAGGAAGGGAGGCTACCCCGCCTCGAGTTTCCTTCTCAAGCTCTTGCACCATTTCCATCACAGACTGAAACGAAGTGTGGCTCAAAAACCCAACCATGATCTCTGGAGCAGAAATAATGCTCAAGGAAAGTAATGTGTCCATTTCCCCAACATCACTTTTTTTTTTTAAGCCTTAACCAATTTCTATCCTTACCATCAGATTAATGTGCTTTCCTGATCAGAAGTCCCTCTTTACCTGGGATCCTAAAATGAAGTGTAAGGGGCGGGACAGGGCGTGCGCCCCCTCACTCATCCTGACACCTGTCCATCCATCCTGGGAGCAGTCCCCTAAAATGATGATGGGCCTCGGCAGGCATTTGTGGGCTAGAATATTTAACACCCAAGCTAAAGCTTCCTCACCTCTCTCCATTCTCCACAGGTTTTCATGTAAAACAGAAACTCATCTGCTGTGAGCCCAGCCAGACAGAAGAGCGGTCGGAAACAACCGTGAGGAAAGGGCTTTCTGAAGGCTGCTGACACGACAGCCCCACGGCCACAGCCCCCCAAAGTGGGACGAGGGGAGCAAGGGGGAGGATGCCACAACATCCTCCTCAGGTTGTGTGCCTATTCAGTTCTGGGGACAGGTACTGAAATTAGCATTCTGGGGGAAGGATTTAAGGAAGGCAAGCAGTTGTGTGAGTGAGAAAACAGACCACAGTCAAGAAAAAAAAGGCAGCAGGAATATGTCCTAATTTGGAGAAATGGGCCATATTGCCATGGCAACCCTGAATCTCCACAAGGCAGCCAGGCATGCCTTTAAACATCGTGTTAAATAGTTCAACTCTGAAGAAGAAAGAGAAGAGCGTGGGGGGTCTGAGCGAGAAAGGAGCGGCCTGAAGCCTGAAGCCTGCCGTGGGCCAGAGGGAGATGCTGCCCACAGCCCAGCGGCCCTTCAAGGGAAATCACAGCCCTTGAAGCCACTGATTCTGAACTGGCGCTTTCCTCTCTGGTTCCAGCAGGTTTGCGACTGCATTTGCATATCGTTAACCTGGATCTTGAGAAAGATTCTCCCTCCCTGGTGGCGCCCTGTCTCCCCTGCTGCTCCCCTCAGCAGTGTATTTCAGTCAATCTGCTGTTCTGCTCCCCACTCTGCCTCTGGTGAATCCTCTCACCCCCCCAAAACCTCTGGCCTGCACCCCAGTTCTTATATGCATAAATAAATCTTTAAAAAAAAATAAAGATTCTCCCCAAAGTCCACAGATGCTAACCTAGAACTTGTCAACCTTCAACCTTTTTTTCCTAACCAGGGCTGTCCTCAGAACTGCTTCTCCAACCTCCAACTTGCTGTTGGCCATCAGGCCTCTTCCTGGGAACCCGAGGTGGTATTGCACCAAAGGGACAGGGGACCCAGAGGCCTTAGGGCTGAGGAGCAAGGATGTGAACACACTTATAACCCCCTCAGGCCACACTGGCTGGGATTCTGGCCTAAGGAAAAACACATCTCACTGATATTAAAAAATTAAAACTCCACCTGGAAAGCAAGCCTGTGAGAAGTTCTGTCAGGGGTGGTGTTTTGGGATCCAACCAGTGATGGCAGGAAGTCAGGAAACAGTTTACCATGCAGCTTTGGAAAATATGAATAATAATATAAAACTGTTCTCCCATCTGGCATGTTAATTACTCAAATTAAGCACTTAATGTTCAACATTTATTTTACACTTATTTTTTACCTTGCAATGAATTCTCAACCATATTGCCTTTTACATTACTTTGCATCCTTTCCTTTTAAAAAGTTGCTCTCCTGATCCTCCTGACCTTCTTGCCTACTTTTCTCAGTGACTGCTTCTGCCGTGGGTCCTGGGGGCAGTGGTCAGTGCGCTGGCCCTTCAAGAACTAGTTTTAAATTCACTACAGCCTAGTGGGTCTCATGAATGCCAGCCCTGCTAGTTTGTACAGGGAGGTATTTTGGGGTTTTATTTTTTTTTTGAAGGGGGAGTCATCTCTCAGGTGGAAGTCTTAAAAGTTGGGGAGCTCCACATGGGGTTCAAATGGCTCCTCAAGAAGTAGCTGCAGATTCTAGTTCCATCCCAAGTCCCAGAGTTGGGATTCATGGTGGGACGGTCTCCCAGCCTTTCCTACCCACCTGACGCAACGGCCTTTGGCCTGCCTGATGTGAGGAGTCACTGGAGTTTTTTCAGAAGAAACTGTTGCATATGTAGCTGCAGATTCTGTGAGAACCTGGAAGGAACTAAGCTCAGGATCTTCCTGTATCACCATCTTGACACGGGACTAGCCTACTCGCCCACCTGCCTCTCCCCATTCTGCCCTCTGAAGGCCCAGGCTCATGCTACACAGAGCAGAATGAATAGAGCAGCCCCAGCAGGTGAGTCAAGTCAGAAAAGCAAAGAAGCCAACGCTCCACACCCCCGCCCCACCCAGGGGCCCAAAGGCAGAGAGGTGTGTGTGTCAAGGTCACCTGAGACTAGGAAGAGAGTCAGAGAGTCGCCTCTTAGCCTGACAACACCACAATATCAATAACAATAGAAGTAGGTGTGATTACTTCCACCAGGCTTACTCTCTTCTTCCCTCTTTTTGTTCATGGGCTTACATCACTTAATTTTCTCTATAAATTTATTCTGTGCCTCTGAAGTTAACATTTCCACTTGCTCTACTACGTTCTATCAGAAAGTTTCCTGTTCCAAAAACATCCCACACTCAAGATGGGCCTCATCTTGTCTTGTTTGGCCCTTTCTTACGACAGAAGCCTCAAGGCCTGCAGGAGGCCATACCTGATCCCACCAGCAGGGAGACCCCAGCTTTGCCACTATAAACACTCTCTCCTTAATCCTGTCTCCTCTGATCTACAACGTGTCTTCCTTTGAGACATATCTCTGTGGATCAAAAGAAGAAAACTTTACATTTTGTTCCGCTGGAAAAAGTCAACTTCTGCCCTGCCAGGGGCACCTGAAGAGGCCACCGTCAGCAGAACTCTGGCTGCTCTGCTGCGAAGAGGCCTGTGGTGAGAAACAAAGGAAGCGTTCAAAGGGTTCATCAACTGAACCTTGTTGCTTGCAAACTGCAGGAAGAAGCTTGAGACAACAGCCTGGTTGCACCCTCACATCTGCAGGGGTACTTTCAGAATAAGAGAGGCAAAGAATCTTTGGTCGCGACATCTTCACAAACAGGCAGCTCTGTAAGATCAAGGAGTGGTTTAGAAGCTGTCAACACTGTTTTTCCTTTATCAATTAAGTATGCTTATTAAAAACCAACTCCTTCAGTTAACTGAGAATGTTAGGAAGCACGGTCTTATTTCCTTTGTTGAAAAATAATTATGTACTTTTTCTGTGAACATAATCTACCTCCATGAAACAAGACCCAAAACTTCAGGGCAGGGACCAGTCACTCAGAAAAATCTGGCGTTGGCCTATTGGTCTCCTAGAATCAGGTCCCAAATTCAGCTCTGAATAATCTGTGATAAAATTATCTTACTAAACTTGAAATTCGCTTCACAGCCATCAGTGGTTCAGTCCACATCCCCTTCCACTATTTTTCATGGACACAGTTTAGCTCAAACAAACCAAACTGCCCTGGGTCCTAAATTTCTTCTTTGTGCAATGACCTCCAAGCCACCCAAGGACTGCTGTGAAGACTAAGTGAGGCAATTGTGGAACAGTGAAGCATAATGCCCTGTCCATTTATAGACGGAAATGGAAGGATTCCCTTCCCAATGAACATTGTAAGGTACTTCCTTTTCTGCCAACTCTACAAAGTTAGGGTGACCCTGATTACAATGAGGAATCTGATGCACTCAGAAGTTAAGTAGTTGCCTAAATGCAAACAGAACCCGATTCTGACCTTCATAGTCACGGTACTTGAATGCCACCCTACTTTCCATGGTGGTTAGAGGGTGGGGCTTCAGGACTGGGTCAAGGCTTCGCCTCACAGCAGTGTCTGCATCTATTATGTATGTTTATTTGGAGTAGCTCAGGTGGTGGTAGGGAGTAGCTGATGGGAATCCGGGAAGGGGCCAAAAGCTCCCACCACTGCCTCTCTTGTACTTCTATGAACTCACTGTCTTTCTAATAAACATGAATAAATATTTAATAGGAAATACCATACTACGTATTCCTTGACTGCAATTTTGTGCTTTCTCTAGCTAGAGCCCCATGAATTACCAAGGGATTTAAAGATGTAGGAGGGAGATGGAGGAGGAAAAATGGAACCATTCATTTGTATAAAAATTAAACAGGGAAAAGGCTGTACATCAGAAGGGGAAAGAATGAGAAAAATGGCAGATGGGAGAAAGGAGAGAGGAAAATTAAAAGTGTTTAACAAACTGACTACATAAAATCTCACTTGGAACCAAGCCTGGCACACAGCCAGATGTAACCCAAAGCACTCGTGTTCTACTTTCCACCCTCCAAGTCCCTTATAATCCCTTATATGCCTCATTCTCTGAGAAAGAAAATCTCGTATGGTACGTTTAAGTCCATCTGGTCCAGAGAGACGCTCATTTCTGGAGCACCCCTGTGCCCCACCATTCAAACACTGATTTTCTCACCAAACTCTCATTCATCCTACCTTACATTGCTGGTTCTCACTCCTTCTTCCATTGAATTAACCTGCATTTTAAAAACAGCTGAATTATCCAGCCACCGTTTCATCCCATTACTTAAATGACCTCCTGTGACCCCAACCTCTGGCCCCCACCTCCCGGAGAGTTCTGGTCTGTCTCTTCTCCCCCTTACACATCCCTCCCTTGTCACCTCTTCAAGGATTAAAAGGGTCAAAACAATCACTCAGCCAGTAGTCACTGCTGATCAGATGTGACACCGGAGAAACTCTAACATGGCCTCAAAGCTTTTTACCAGGCAAGAGAAGGTAGGGGAGTCACATATGTCCCAGGGAGCTGTCTCAGGAGAGGTGTGCCAGCTCGCCCTTGGCCCCTGCCCAGGTACGCCAGCATACACATCTCGCCTTCCCTGACAGCCTGACTGACACAGGAGCACCCAGAGGGGAGCACCTCAAAACTGCCAGGCCCTTAATGTCTCAACCACTTTTTCTCAGCCCTTTCATCCACCTACTCCACCGAATGAGACAGACCTCGAGGACTCTATTCACTGCATCACTGTCACACTCGGTGAAGTCAGCCCTGGGAACGGTGAAGCAGGCAGGTGCAGAAGGAGCGACACAGGAGAAAGTCTACTGTAGAAGCAGCAAAGAATCCAGTGGTCTCTCCAGCCACTGGATGGTGGCAGGGTGGCTTCGCACTATTGACTGTTTGTCAGAATGAGCAGAGAGATCCTAAAACAAGGCTGGAGGTGGGCCAGGAAGTAGCAGTGAGAGGGATGGGTCCAGCAGCCACTTTCTCACCATTTATTTACTCGGACCAAAGTTTGGGGCTAGATCTCTTCTGGATGATGATAATCTCAAAGTCGTGAAACCAGGTGATATGTAATGATGCATGTGATCACAGATGAAAATACAGAGTTCTTTCAATTCCTTCTAGCCAGAGGAATGGTAGCAGCTAATGCTCAGCTAGCACTTATAGCTTCAGCAAGTCCTTTCATAAGTATTTTCTCACGTTCATCATTATATCATCCTTTAGCGCTTTATGGACCCAGAAACTGGCTCAGATAGGTTCCACGACCTGCCCAAGGTCATACAGTTAGCAAGAGACCCAGAGTCAAGGGGAAGAACCAGGTGTCAGACAAGGTCTTGTGACTACACCCTCAGATTTATGCCACTATCCTCTCGGTCTTCAGAGACACAAGGACAGATCTAAGGAGAGGCCAAGAACCCAGAACACTGAAGTCACCCCACAGCGTCTGTTGGCTACTGAAAAGTCATCTTCTTTAGTGAGTAATACCCAGGTCAAAGCTCTGACTTTACTGAAAGGACAGGTACCACTCATTCAATGAAGACCAAAAATCTCTATAATAGCAAATCTGTGCATCGATGAGTTTTCACAGAAATCCCACGCTCTCTACTGCAGACTGAACTATAGTGTTTCTCCCTCCAGCCAGAGGCAGAACGAGTTTGTCCTGGAAGGAAGGCGCACCCCACCTGTGACTCAGGTGGCAAGGCGTGTCTCACTTCATCTCCCGAGGGCATCAAGCATGGCCGTGCCCAGAGCACCGCTCTATTTCATCCTGTGCTCAACGGTTCTGCCCCATCGCACCCTCCCTATGTGTGGGACCTGCCTCGCTTCCTCTGAAACCTGTTCATTCAGTGAGTCCAGGCATTCTAGAAACCTACAGCTGGAAGGGAACTCAAGGTCAATCTCACTGGAAAGGGAAAAGGAAGAAAGAGAACAAGAAAGACAAAGATTCCAGGGCTGAGAGAAGTACCTTGGACAGTGACTCCGCACACGCAAGCAGCAATATGGAACGTACAGGTGGAAAGGAAGTCTCCGGATCTGGAGTCAAAGATGCCTGGTTCAAATCCCAGCTGTCCCTCTTCCCTGCTGGGCAGCCTGTGCAGCCACTCACTGTCTCTTACATAAAGTGAGGGTAGCAACATCTACCTCCTGGGTTAAAATGACATTAATGTGATATGATAAATAATATAACACAACTAAATAACAGTCAGAGGTAATAAAATATAAAAGCACTCAGCAAAATCATTTAAAATTAATCATCTGTCATAACGTGCAGAGACACCCACAAAGCGAAGGAAACAGACTGTGTGAGAGAATAAAGAAGCGCTGACGACAGTGAAACTCCGGGAGCAGTTTGTCATTGACCACAGGACCAGCAGAGTCCCTCCCACCCAGGCAGGGCACCTTCCACCTTTGTTTTTTAAAGATTTATTTATTTATGCATACAAGCTGGGGTATAGGCCAGAGGCATGGGGCGGCTAGAGGGTTCACCAGGGACAGAGTGGGGAGCAGAACAGGCAGATCGATGGAAACACACTGCTGAAGGGAGCAGCGGGCAAGGCAGGAGAGGTCTGCTGCACCATGTGGGAATCTCCCCAGCCAGGTGTCAAACTCACGTCACCACTGCCAACAGCTCCACAGCGCAGCGCTTAACCCGCTGCGCCACCAGGGCGGCCCACCTTCCATCTTTTATACGTCCACATATCACAGTTTTCTTTATTGATTTGATTTTTAAATGTGGTGTGGCTGATTTTTATCTTCCATGTGATACATCTGCTGTTTATTTTTCTTCCCTCCCTGAATCCCGAAATTGCTGTCTATCCATCTTTCACACATTTCTAAAAAGTGTATGAACATCTCTGTCAGCTTAATTCTGCAGGGGCCAGAAGCAGTGAGGAAAGGAAAACTATTCCTCAAGGTGGGTATGATATAATGCCCTATATCCATGCATTAGAGTAAGTAATCAGACTGCTCTTCTCTTTATTAATAGGTGTGGGGCAGCATAAGTTTCCCGGGCTTTCACGAGCTGGATAATGTTAACTTCAAACAAAGAACACATCATTTTCCCGAGCCTATGCAGCTGTCGTGAGTACATGCAAAGTTACTGCTGGATGCTTGCGTGTGTGTGTGAACACAGAGATGATTTGGGGAGCCCCAGACAATACAATTCACATCATAAATGACAAATGAAATGACTTGTCTGGAAGCACAGTCCACCCTACGGAGCCAGAATCCCAACGCAGGACACGCTACTTGGATACGCTCTCTTTCCTCTACAGCACAAGTCTGAAAAAACCTCCGGCCAGAAGGCTGTGTTCAGATTTGATTTCTTCAGATTATTGATGAATATGTCACACAGGACAGATATAAGGGGCTCGCTCAAGTCAAGACTGAGTCCATCAATCACACCCCTCCCCGTCCCCAAGCCTCATCAGTAAGTCTCTGAGGGAGATGATGATGACAGACCGGAGCACCTCAGCTGATACGCTTTGCTGTGCTTCAGTTTCTCTCAAAGAAATAGGATGTGAGCAGAGGCCTCCTCTTGTCCAACTCCAGACCAGCAGTTCAGGGAACGCACCTGGATCCCCAGCTCTTAGAAGTAATTTTCTTGGTAACACTGCCTCTAGCAACAATATCTACACCAGCGCTTCCCAAACACTGGAGCAGTGACAGCCCATGATAAAGTTATCATTGGCCCACAGAGAAATGAGAAAAATAAGAACAATCCTGTGGCCGCTGATACAGTTCAACGGCTTCCATTTAAAGGGCTGTCCTTTATTCTCAGATGATGTATAGTTCTGAGTTCTGTGTTTTCAGTATAGCTGTCCTTCCTTTTAAAGGAAAATGTGGTTTAGAGTTTTAAAAATATATCTAATTGGGAAAGTAAAGATTCAGCAAGCTGCATCACACCACTCCCACTAGCATTATGATGAAGTAACAGGCTATAAATGAGAACCCGGGAAACCTCTCCCTGAAGCCACGGGCTTCAGAGGCCGTGTGGCTGGAAGCCCTGAGGGGTCTCCTAAAACTGGACATCGGGCAGGTCTCGGTCACTACGGTGGGCTCCGGGAGCTTCGCACCCCTCATCCAGCAGGACCCGCCACCTGGACACCTCCCATACTCACATGATCTTCTTTGTGTTTGGGATTTTTGTTTCTCCCTCTTTGCTTTTCTTTTTCACATTTGAATAATGCAGGTGGGAACCCGCGACTAAGTGCCAGCATCTCCACCAGCAGTTATCATGTGACTTGTTTTCTTTTTTAAAAATGATTCAGTGTTTTATTTTTTGTCATTTTATTATTATTATTTAATATTATTTAATACAAGCTGGGGTACAGGCCAGAGGTGTGGGGAGGCAAGAGGATTCACCAGAGACAGAGAGGGGAGCAGAACAGGTAGACTGACCGAAATACACTGCTGAGGGGAGCAGCGGGTGAGGCAGGAGAGGTCTGCCGCACCATGTGGGAATCTCCCCAGCTGGGCATCAAACTCGCGTCGCTGCTGCCAACAGCTCCACAGCCCAGCGCCCAACCGCTGCACCACCAGGGAGGCCCCTATTATTATTATTATTATTTCTTTGATGTGTATTCCCCATAAAATGCCCACCACCAATTCACCCGTGAACCATCACCATAGTCCCTTATGCTCCTCTTCCCCATTTTAATCCCTTTTCCTCCCCCTCCCTCACAGAATGTGTCTTATATATGGTTGCCTTCTAGTCTTTTTTTTAAAATTATTATTATTGCTATTTGTTCCTTTTGATCGCTTATTTGGTTCCCCTATATTCCTTCTATCGGTGAAACCATTCGATATTTTTCTTTTTCCTTCTGGCTTATCTCACTGAGCGTGATCCCTTCTAGATCCACCCATGTTGCTGTGAATGGCATGAGTTTATCTTTTTTGAATGCTGAATAGTAATCCATTGTGTATACAGACCACATATGTGGAGAAAAAGTGACTTGTTTTTCTTAGCACCGTGAGGCAAGCCTTTCGAGGGCTCGGGGACCACACCTGGTTTGAGCAACTCACTGCTGCAAACTTGTCGCAGTGACCGACCAGATCTTAGTTTGTCATATTTGGTCTTCTGTGCCATTTTCTCCTTTAGCAAAGTATTCTGTGCATTACTGTTGATTAAAATCCTATTTATGTCCAGTTATTTCTCCAACTTCACTACTGTACTCTCAATGATTTATACCAGGTCAAGCACAGAATGAATGTTCCATTATATTCATGGAATAAGTTAATCCTAGACCACATTCCAAGGAATTACATAAAATAATTGAACAAAATTATCAAGATGAAATTTTTTGTCAAAGTAAACCTAAAATAGAAGCTAAGTTCTTTACGGAGTGAGGATGAAAGTCATGTCTATAAACATAATGGCTTTTCACCAGCAAAAATAATTAAATGAATTATAATGAGCTAACACATACAAAGTTCTCATACACAGCAGTGTTCCATAAACGCTAATCTTCTTCCCTTCCCAATCCGCTCCTGATTATTAGTTGCTGGTAGAAATGCTAGGGTGACTTCTTTTTCTTTCGTTCTACCTTTTTTTTTTTTTTTAGGAAAGCTATTGTGCCACAGCACAGCCCGAAAAAAAATGATAAGTGTCAACCCTAGGCCAAGAGAAATACCTTGAAAACACTATTTCAGTGTTTGTTATATTCTTCAGAAAATACACATACACACTTCCATCAGATATGACTAACTGGTAAGTTTAATCTCCTAATCAACTTTGTCCACATCAAATATGTCTCGGGAACATTCACATTTAATCCAGTTCAAAACTTTTTCCATTTATTTGAGGCTAATCAAATCAAAAACTTCTTCACAGTGAAGATTAAATATGCCTTTTTCCTCTTAAAATGCCTGTACCTTTAGGCTTTCACAGTATATTCAATCAGTGTGACAGGACTTTTAGGAATATGAGGAAAGGTTCCAGGAAGTGAGCATCACTTAATGCAAGAACACCTGGTAGCTGATAAATATTAAATACACAGAAGACATCAAGTAGGCCTAAAAACACCAACATCACGAGTCACACACAATTATTATGTCTGATTTTGAATGAGGCATTTTACAAAAATAATAGAGACAAGCTGCAAATCTATCAAAATCTTAACATTTGCTAAGTTCAACACAACTCAGATCTTCATAATTTGTTTGCAACAAATCCTGAAATCTCTCTGAAATGTGTCAGGCTATATTGGCACACATTTCTCATTCTGTTTGTGCCTATGGATTCTATTTACACAGCCCAGTGTAAAATGATGCCTCGTATCCACTTTAAAGCCAATGTTATCAAAATACATCCTAGCCTACATTCAACAACTCTGGAGTAGGCCAAAAACCTAGTACATTTTCTCCTCATTATCACCTCAGTCAGCATTCCTTGCCAGGATCTGGCTAGGAGGCCTATATCTGACAAAGCTTAATGAAGTGTTAATGAAGGGAAAATGTCCCAGCCCTTTCTGGGCTCTGTTCGGAGCAGGTTTAACTGTACCCTGGTAAAAATCTTGAAGAGTGGCGCTTTTTTTCCCCAAGAGAGGACACAGAAGGCCAGAGGGAGCAGCCTTGGCCTTGCCATGCTTTGCTTATGACGTTGCCTTTTGTTCACTAATGCTTGTCTTTATTTTAAAATTCCTTTACCCATGCATCCCCAACCTTTCTGATACTTCTGGGTTCTTAGTCTAGTATTTAGACCTAATACAGCCACGGCTTCTTTTTTCTTTCTTATAATCAACCTCTTCATCTTTTCCAGTCCCACCAAAGCTCTTCATTCAACTTAAACCTCCCCAGCCAGTCGATCAGGGGTCCTCCATGGCTAACCTCTGCTTTCCACTTGGCCCCTGTCCTGGTCTGACGCCAGAGATCACCTGCTGCTGTGAAACATTCTTCAGTCTGGTTTGTGTGGTTCACTTCTCTTGTAGGTATACTTTGAGGGCCAGAAGACCTAGAGCTGCTACTTACACTTGGGCTTCAATAGATCCTGTATCTTCCTAGAGTCTTAGTTTCCTTACCTGGAGAATAGGGTGCTGACAATAGTTACCTTCATTTTTCAGAGAGACCATCTAAAGCTCTATTTCCCACCTGGCACAATTATTGTATCAAATCAAGACAAAGTACATAAATCCATTCTGAAGAATGTAAAACATTATAAAATGTAAAATTGGTCGGAATATATTATATTCATCTCCAACCACATACACTCTGGGGTTTCTTTCTGATCTTTCTCCTGTTTTTTCTCTCTCTCTCCTTTCTTTCTGGAAGCTTCCCTGCTACTACAGTATGCATCCCCAATTTCACACAAATTGCCATACAGACTTCAAGTCTTTTAAGTATTTCAGGGAGAGGGATGCCTCACGAAGAGAAGTGAAAGGGATAATCTCAGGAAACCACTTTTGGAGAAGGATGACCTCTGTGTAGCCTGTACGGAGTAGGGAAACACCCATTTCTGAAGCATTCTTTGTTCACTTAAGAGACTCCACCAGGTAGAACTGACATTCCCAATCTGCTTCCTTTCTGCCTGCATATGATTATCATAAATTCATGCAACCCCCAATATACAGCCCACAGGTAATTCAAAAAGTCACTCAGTGATATTTACTTTCCCCAATTTCTGACAGATTCATTAGTGTATTTTAGTTGATCTCAGACCATATTGAATGTAGATAATAAGAGAACTAAGGTTAAAAAAAATAGTCATTTCCTTCCTCTCCATCCTAATTTCAATGTGCCTTTCTCCCTCACCTCTAGTCAGGAGAGAGGAGATAGCGATAGCAATTCATTATATCATCCTGTTTGCTGAACTGTGAATTACCAGACAAGACTGGTGCTTGTTGAGGTAAAGTCCTACCAGAGACTGACCTGGTAATCTGGAAATCAGGCCAACCCCAGGAGAGAACTGGAATGTGGCCTCCGGGAAGTATTTAATCTTGCCTGGGCACAGTGTCCTCTACCATGAAATCAGGCCACTCTACCAGCATCTGAGACCCCGCGCCGGCCAGATAACCATTCACCCAGACTTCCACAGAGGGGTGAGGACTGACATGGAATGAGAACATGGTGCCCCTTTCTCAGGAATTTCCTTTCTTTTCTTCACCATCTGTGAAGAGCTGCAACTTTCTTTGCACCCCTCTGCATGCCAGGCCCCAGTACCTGTCAGGAAAGATGCAGGAGGAACTCATAATTTGACGTGTTTTCAAGTTCTACCACTTTCCCTCATTTTCATTTCCTCCCTTTCCTTTAAATCTAGCCACGCTGATCCCTGCGCCCCATACAATTGCCCGCTTCTCCTTTAATCAACATCTTCTCTTAGACATTATGTCAGATGCTTCTAGAATGGACTATCTGCCTGATTCTGAGGCTCACTACGGCAACTTTTACACGATGGCTTCCTGGATCTCAGTTTGAGTCTTCATCTAATCCCTGTGCCGGTTCTCCTGTGCAGCATTCTGCAAGTTACGAATTCCAATTCCTTCACTTTGCAGTTTAGAAAAGGCTGACTCAGAGAGATGGAGGGACTTGATCAAACACTACGGCTGCTTAGAAAGTAAAGTTGAGAAGCAGACCTTCTGACTGCAGAGCTCAGTCCAGGCTGTTCTTGTTCTTAGCCCAACTGACACTAGTACTTCCACTCAGCCCATGGAGGGAGCCAGAAGGAGGACATGGTCTCACCTCCTCAAACGAGCAGGACCCCCTGTCCTGCCTCCACCCACTATCCTGCCTCTGCAATCTTAAAATGATGATCGTTTTCAATTTGTCCCAATCCGTCTCCTCCCGTTTCAGATTTTGGTGACATGTGCCTCCCGTTTATATAATCCTAGCAGCCAGCGTGTAATTGCTGGTTGTGTTTTTTTTTTTCAGTTCTTTGACAAATGCGATTAAATCATCTATAGACTCTTGATAGCTGCACCCCACCTCAGACCAGCCCTTCTCATCTCAAGTGCGTCTGCGGATTCATTCCAACGGCACCATGGTCTAGCCCAGCCAGTGGTTAGGAGCTATGTGAAAAAGCAATTAAATCATTTCTGTAATTATTCTCTCGTGCTTATAAATAATTGAGGGTTGCACATTCTCTCGGAAGCCATGAAGGGCCCAGGGACAGTGACGGATGGGTGGAAATGGAGAAGGAAATTTGCCTTGGGGAGGAAGTGTTCGAGGAGTGGGTGATAAAGGAGAAAGCCCCAAGGAGGAACAGGCTGGGTGAGGACAGTGGCAAGAGAAGCACCAAGCAGAGAGGAGAAGGACATGGGTGAGAAGCAACTTTCGAGGGACACTGGCAAAAAGCAAAGAGACGATGGGATGGTTAAACACAGAGAGACAGGCAAAAGCGGAAAGTGAGGAGAGTAGGCTGAGAGAGCGTGAAAGAAGATTCTTATTTCACAGCTAAGGAAACTGAGGCACAGAGACGTTCCCATAACTAGGCAAAGGCCACAGAACTGATCAGGAAAGTGAGTCAGAATGATGTTACTATTGACGTCTCATATCAGTGAGTTGCTCTGAACCAGCCACAGTCCCTTAGCCAGATACTGCTGCGACCAAGGGCGCGAACCTGGCAGTGGCGACAGAGTGCACCTCTGCCGAGAAACAGAAGAGCGTTAACAGGACCCTGCAGAGACAGGACGGATAGTCTTGGTTGGCCTCATTCACTGCCAAGTTCTAAGCAACTGAACCAACCTGCCACAAACTATGAAACAAATGCCCCACAGCTCCAAAAGTCGAGGCGGACCACCTGGGAACTTCTAACTATGCCAGGTGCAAAGGTAGGCCACCGAGGACCTGGGCACTGACAGAATGAAGCATGAACAGGCTGCCTGGACTACACCAAGCACAGTCATGTGGGAGAGTGGGTCACAGGCGACAGGGGAGAGGACAAGGAGAGAGAAGGACAGAGAAACCGGAACCAGAAATGAGACGACGGGGGCAGGGAGAAGAGAGAAAAGGAGGACGGTGAGGAGAAACAAAGGACCCAGAAACAGGAGGTCAGAAGTGGAGTCTCGCGGGGGCAGAAGAAGGTGGCGAAGAGTTCTTGGGGCAGCAAACAAGAAACCCCTCTAGAGTGCGGGAAGCAAAAAGGGCCTAGAAACCCTCGTGCTCCATCGAGTCATGAGGGCCTCCCACTTGCCCTTGCTTCCCTCCGCCCGCTCGGGGGTTCCGGAAGGCGCCTGCCTTCGTGGCCCTGATGCTCTCAAGGCTCCGTTCATGTTCTGTGCCGCCTCCTGCTCGCCTGGGGACACCAACACACTCCTCGGTGGGTGCCGTTCAGCGGTTGAGTTTTCAGCAAGGTCTCCCAGGAAGCCCACCCTATGCTAGGACTGAACAGGCTCCCTGTGAATGGTATGACCTGTGGGGGTCAGGAAAGTAATGTATGCTTTAAATATTCATTTTCCTCTAGGGGCTTTTCCCTTACAGTCTAGGGATTGGCCTCTGAGTTTCAATCTGCCAGTCTAAATGGAAAGGGGTCACATGCGAGCGGTCTGTGTCTATTTAGACCCTCACGGGGACTTTGTTTCCAGTGTGAAATGATATGGGGACCTGAGGGACCTACTGGGGGTGACTGGAGGACAGATCCAGAACTGAACTGCATAGAGCTTCTTGGGGAAACTCCACTAGGGGACAGCGCAGGAACTGAGGCAGCAGTCAGGAGGCAGAAAAGGGACACTGGATGATGTCAGGAAGTGACAGTTATCAAAGAGACAAGAGGAATGTGGGAAGAGGGATTAAAATAATGAAAAGAGCACAAGGGACTAAGTGACAGTTCATGGGTGAATCGGTGGTAGGTAACCTATGGGGAATACACAGTAATGTAAAAAATAAAACTACTGAAAAAAAGAAAAAAAGAATGATGACAAATACCTTCTTTTCCAAGACCAGGATGATGAAACAGCCGTGTCTGCAACCTGGATGGCCTAAAAATACAGGACTGAACCCTGCTCCGGCCCGAATGTTACCTCCCAGCAAACAAGAAACCAGCTGGATATTTGCAACTCTGAACAGTGTCAGAGGCCTCTACTCTGCTGACAGAGCTTCTCTACAGAATTAAAGAGAGAACAAGAGTAGAAGTCTCCAAAGGAAGAGTGAGGATCCTCTCCCAGAACTTGGAGCGAGTAAATTTGGGTTACAGATCTCCCGTCTACTTAAGAAACTAGTTTTCATGAAAATCACTGAACTCTTCTCCAAGAGTTGGCATGATACTGGTAGCTACTCAAGGTATTCTTGACTTTCGTTGACCAGTGAGACATTCCCCTGGGTACTGGGACAGATTGGAGTCCTGGACCCCCAAGATCACATGATTTTTCTCATAAAATGAGCCTCCAGTTTAGTCTCAGAGAACAATGGTGATCAGAGACCAAGGCATTCACAAAGAAAAGTATTCCTGCCTCTTAGTGCTGTCTGAGGTGGATGGGGTAGATGTCTCCATGAAACGGTGTGGTAGGCGGGCAGGAAGGGAACTGGGGCTCTGCCTGTTGCCCTTTCTCAACCATGCCAGGTCCTGCTGCTCAGCGTATGCCCCTTCCTGGCCTGAGAAAAGCCTCCCCAACATATCCCTGCAACTGGAGCTACTGCTTTTGGACAAGTCCAGCTAATGTTGGCCTGAGAGGTCAGTTCCTCACTCTGCTCCTGGCTGGCAGTTGTGTGCCCACCCTTCCTAGCCAAACTCCTTTATCTCTTAGCTCCAACTCCAAGAAACGTACCTTCTTTCCCACTTGCACTATTAACTTCAGCTTCCAGAACCATCTACTCGGAGTAAGAGACCCTCTGCAACATCCATTCCAGGCAAGTGGCCAGTCGGGCCAAGGGGAAGAGAATAATTCACAGGCTCAGATGTTCGAGATGAAAAGAACTTGCAAAACATTTCATTTAATCCCACCTTGCAATGTCAGCCCTTTTTCAGGAACACACAGCCAGCCCCCAACCTCTTCAAAGCATCTCCCAGTACCCGCAAATCCAGAGCATGTGAGCGTGCCCGTATCCCTGTGCTCCGATTCACCAGACGGGAGGAGCAGCTCTCTTCCTTTGGAAGGGCTTACACCTGGGAGGTAGAACTGCCTCTCACACCCCTTCCCTGCGCCCACCCGAACATCTATCTGTCCACTCCGACACAGAACCTTTTCATATACCTGAATAGCACTGTCGCGCATCAGCTGGGCTCTGACCACCGGGGAAATTAACACAGAATAGGTGCTAAAGGCCCAGCAAAAAGAGGGGTACAGGAAGTTGCTGGAAGCCATGGCCACTGAAGTCATCTCTGGGTACAACCTCTAGGGGCTGGCAAGTACTGGGGTCTAAGGTTTCAGCTGACGCTCTAGGACTCTTCAGGAAAAGTAGGAAGAGACAGCGTGCTCTAACACCTACAGTCACCCTGGATAGTGAGGCAAAGATCGATTCCTTCTATGTCGATTGCTGAGGTGAACTCTGGACATCTGATTCACTATCTCTTGAGATACATTTTTCTTGATAGAAAAAATGGTATCTCCCAATCCTAGAAACGTCACTCAAGAGTTTGATCCGATGTGGAAGTCAAATCCTGGGGCATCCAACTGGAAGCGACCTGGGCATGGGAGTGTCAGGTCCACTTAAGAGTTTGAGTTTGACAGGGACTGAAAAGGAAAGGGGGTCCCCTCTGCTTGTCCTTTTCCTTCTGAACACTCTTTCTCTGACTACTGCTGGGCTCTCACCCCATGCTCTCCTCTCCTTCAAAGTTGTCCTCTTGCTTTGAATGTTTGGGTTCTAATAGGATGGACTGGGAGAAAGAGAGGTCAACTCAGCCCAAGGTCAGCTGGAGCCTGTCGGGATGGCCGGGAGAGCCCCCTCCCAGGAGACCAGGCAAATGGACGTGCTCAAGGGCAGGTGCGGCCACTGCTGAGGACCACGGCTTCACTGTCAGTCAGGCAAGCCTTCTCATTTCCATTACTGGTTACTTCCCTTCTGATCCTGTTTCTTCTGTTCAAAAAAAAAAAGGGAAGACGAAGAATCCTAACGCTTAAATCCTAGGGCCTCTCTGAAGGCTGACTGGCGAAGTGCAGGCCAGGTGCCCCCTCACATGAAGCGTGGCGCTAACGTGGAGCAGGCACTGGGTTTTCTGAAGGGGGCACAGCATGAAACCGACTTCTGGATCTGCAGATTCTAGCCCACCCAGGGTTCTTACAAACCATGGGGAATCCAGAATTCAAAGCACACCCAAAAGAGCATGTGTGCCAATTCTAGACCAAGACACTCAATAGCCACGCTCTAGTTGCAAGTCAGAGACGAGAGGGCGGTGGCAAGTGACGAGGGAGGGCTGCGCTTCCGCACCGCCGGTTCCATGCCAGCTCCTTGCCTGTTCCTCGTCCCCTGTGGCTTCTCTGCATCTTTCTCCAACTTCCTCTTCCTCCTCATAGTTATCATGCAGCAGCCACATGAACGCACTGCACTGGGGACCATTAAAAGGAACCTCCAGTGAGAGCTCCCCATCCAACACATTTCATAACCTCAACAACAGGTCAGATGCGGCTCATTGGCGGTTCCCAAAGCTGGCTCTATTTCAGAACCCCTTGGTGGAAGCTGATGAACACAGCAATCAGCAAAGCTATTAAGTCAGAATCCTTGAGTATGGGACTAAAGAAACTGTATTTTCTTCACACTAATAATAAAACTTTAAAACCCCTGTCATTGCTCAGCTCCACTAGCTTATGAACTACTACTACACATCGTACAAGTAAAGCACAGACAATGGCGAGCTCCTTTTGCTTCTCCCTGTTTCTGAACTCTCATTCCAGCCACACCCTCAGCTTTGGTCATGCAGCATTATATTTTTTGAGAATTGCTCAAATTTAAAACTTTTGAGGCTGGGCCTCCCTGGTGGTGCAGTGGTTGAGCGCTGCGCTGTGGAGCTGTCGGCGGCGCGCGATGCAAGTTCGACGCCCGGCCGGGGAGAATCCCACATGGCACGGCAGACCTCTCCTGCCTCGCCCGCTGCTCCCCTCAGCAGTGTATTTCTGATCTGCCTGTTCTGCTCCCCACTCTGTCTCTGGTGAACCCTCTTGCCGCCCCACGCCTCTGGCCTGTACCCAAGCTTGTGTGTATAAATAAATAAATCTTTAAAAAAAACCAAACTTTTGAGGCTGTTTGCTTTTGCAT
The DNA here is from genome assembly GCA_004024925.1 of Scalopus aquaticus. Taxonomy (NCBI): domain Eukaryota; kingdom Metazoa; phylum Chordata; class Mammalia; order Eulipotyphla; family Talpidae; genus Scalopus; species Scalopus aquaticus. The sequence continues at coordinate 45,138 of PVIJ01012431.1, forward strand.
GAGCAATGAGAACACGGAAAAGGTGAGAGGATGACAGGTGAAGGGGCTGGCGGGAGGAGGAAGGACGGAGCAGACAGTGGGTCTCTGAAGGCAAAGGCAGTGAGAATGCGGACTGAAGGCAGGAGGAAGAGGCGGCTGCATGGGGAAGCCACAGTGAGGCTGGCTGTCCATGAAGTCTGTTGTCATAGCAACAGGATGCTGAAAGTTTGAAGGCTGCTGCCCCCCACAACTCTGGGCACCATGTTGCTAAGGCAAAAGAACACACCCAGGACACATGGAGGCAGGCCAGGCGTACCCAGGGGCAGGCCCGGGACCCTTAGCTCAGAGAAGGCCACGCAGATGGGCTATGCTATTATACCACTTCCCACTCTCAATGCCCATGTCCCTCACCCCAAAATCTCACCCCGGCTGCTCCACTCCCCAGTGTTCTTTTCTCAGGGCCACCGCTCCCAGTCAGAAAAAGGGGAAATGATACCAGGCAGCAAACAGGTTCGGAAACTGGCAATGGGACATGGTGCAATGAGGCATGGGGGCACCAAGGACTCAAAAGGCCAGGCAGCTCACAGGAGTCCAGCCAGTCCGGGCCTGCTAACATCCCACATTGCGTGGATAATTTGTTTGCGAGTTTGTAAACAAATTTTATGAAGACAACAAAACAAAAAAAATCTACATAATCTATGGATGTAGCAAAAGAAGATGATGCCTGATTCAAAAGGGACTTGTACTTCCACCTGACTAGAAATGAACACAGCAGCCAGTTATTCAGAAACAGGTGTGCACCAGCTAGAGTAATGAGCCCTTTAAGGCGATTCATTTTACCCCTGAATATCTAGCTCTTTAGATTGTGGTGTGTTAACCCTATGACATGAAATGAGAAAAAACATTACAGAAGTCATACGAAGTGGCAAGGTCACATGAGCGCTTCTGAAAGGTGGAGTCCATGGTCCCAAGGAACAAGCTTCTATTCACTGCTTCCATCTGAAGTCGTTACACTTGACTCACTACGTCACTCACTCCTTCCTTACACCTCCCGCAATGAGCCGAAAGGCTCCCAACTCTGTGCCCAGACTCTTCCGACGCCAGAGCAACTTGCAGTCCTACTTTGTGCATTGCTCCACTCTCCACCACCTGCCCTACTGACCACCGTGCTATTCACTTTACAAACTTATAAAGAAGGAAACCATGTACCTACTTCAAGGCCTTCACACCTCTTGATCTTTCTCATCATATAAAAGTGCTGTCTCCTCTAAGACCTTTCCTGAGAACCCTTCCTAAAATAGCCCACAACCCCCCTTCCTGCCATCTTCGCTAACACATTTACTACTACCTACAATAAAGTTATTTATTTGATGTCTGCTTATCAGCAGTCAATGCACAACAAGGACCTGACTCTGACAATATACTCAGGACCTTGAACAGTTCCTGATATAGGCAATGTTTAATACATATTTCTTGAATGAATAAGTAACTGAGAAAGGATGCTATTTGCTAAAGGAAGTTTCCAAATCTCCTGCTAACACCTTTGGAAACTTAATTGCATTTGATTACATTTAGTTGGTGATCCCTGCTGATTATCATGTCGTATGAATTGCATATGTTTACCTTTCAAAACTTTTAAAAAATGCTTAGTTCTTTTTGTTCCCTTCTTGAAAGACAGCTAATAAAGTCAAGGTTATCACTGGCACTCAACTACCTTGCATGATCAAAGTTTACTTTGCTACCTCTGACCACACCTAACTTGAGGCTGCCCTTGTCTATCTGCTAGAAATGCAGTGGACACGTGTTGTAATTCTCGATGTGGGTGCCAAGCTGCTGATGGCCGTTCCCTAGCAGATGCGAAGGGAAGGGTGATGGAGAGAGTGACCTAGAGAGAAATTAGAAGTGTATTTGCCAATCACCAGATACTAATCTTATCATCCATTTTCATCTGGTTTAAAGTACTTTTCTCTTAATGGCAACTGACATCTGTTGTATTGAAATAATCAATTCATGCATACATTTAATACATATGTCTTAAAGACTTATTAGCTGCCAACCTATAGGTTGGGTTCTGGGGATACAAAAATAAAAAGGACACAGTCTCTGCCCTTATGAGGGTTGATGTCTAGCAGGACAGACAGGAAGTAAAAAATACACACGCACACACACACTACTAGTTATAGTTGTGATTAGGACTCTGAAAAGGGGGGAAAGGAAAGGGGATAAAGGGAGGAGAAACAGAGTCTTGATTTTAGGCTACAAAAGAAGAAAAACCTGCAGGGTGGGGATCTAGAATGGGAGGATGGCCGGAGATGCAATGCGCCATCCCAGGTGCTAGAAGGAAGATGCCAGATGCCTTGGGAAAGATGCACACACGTGCCTGCACACAAAGCAAGAAGCCACAGCGAGGCGAAAAGTGCAGACAGGCAAGTACTTGAGCCAAAAACCAAACTTCGGCGCCCTATGGTTCCAGCAAGGGCCTCAGCAGCGCCCAGACACTTCACTGGCTTCACACAGGCGCGGCTGGGTGCTGAACTGTCAGCGTGCTCAACATGCAGGTCCATTTAGCAGGGAGCTGGGAGTGTTCACATCACACTGTGGATGGCCTGGGTTTCTGTTTCCATCAGGCTCCTCCCTCATTCACTGATGGCACAGAAACTTACTAAATACCTCTCAGAGACCCACACTTGCTGATTCCTACTATTTGTCACGCCTTTTCTAAGCACTGTTAATAATTTTCCTTAACAGCCTTAAGAAAGAAGGCCTGGGGCCTCCCCGGTGGCACAGGGGTTTAAGTCTCAGCACTAGGAAGCTATTAGCAGCCACTGCAGCAGGAGTTCAATCCCCGGCCAGGGAGCTTCCCACATGGCACAGCAGACCTCTCCTGCCTCACCCGCTGCTCCCCTCAGCAGTGTACTTCAGTCGATCTGCCTCTTCTGCTCCCCACTCTGTCTCCGGTGAATCCTCTCACCCCCTCATACCTCTGGCCTACATCCCAGCTTGCATGCATAAATAAATAAATCTTGAAAAATAAAAGAGGACCTATTTTATCACTGTCTTACAGATGAGGAAAGTAAAGCTCAGATAATTTAAGCAATTTGCCATGTGTCACACAGTAAATGGTGTGGCTGGAAAATAAACTGGGCAGTGATACTCCAGTGTGTCCCCACCTGACCATGGTGTGTGCTGCTTTCCAAGTGCTGCCAGACAAATGACCACATTCTTGGTGGCCTCAAAACAAAAGGAATTTATGTTCACACAGTGCTGGAGACTGGAAGTCTGAAGTCAAGGTGTGGCAGGATAATCTTCCTGCTGAAGAATCTGCCTTTGTCTCTTCCGGCTTCTGCTGGCTGGCCTGTCTTGTGGCTAAATAACTCCAGTCTCTGCCTCTCATCTGTGGCCTCTCTATCTTGGTGTCTGTGTCTTCTCCTCTTCTGTCTTATAAGGACATTTCTCATTGAGGTAAGGCCCACCCAGCTAATCCAAGATGATTTCATCATGGTATCCTTAATAATATCTGCAAAGACTTTTTCCACATAAGGCCACAGCTAGAGAGATTCCAGGAATTAGGACATGGACACTGCCTTGGCAGACTATGGTTCAAGCCTCTGCGGTGTGTGTAGAGAGTGAGTGCACAGTTTAACGATTGTTCATTGTTTAATCAAAGTTGGCTGGTGCTAGGTATCGGGCACTACAGCATATCCTGAGAATACAAACCATAGTAAAGTGAGACCTGGACCCAAAATGAACCCACTGGGTAGCAAGTGAGACAGTAAGTAAATATGGTTGCAAGAAAAGTGTAAACAGGGCACAGGTGGGAAGCAAAAATGAGAGTGAGTTCTGGGAAGATGAGATCCAGGGAAGGTTTACAGAAGGAACTCCATGACTTGACAAGTGGGCTAGTGTTCTGGGGAGCAGGAGGAGGGTGTTCTAGGAAGGGGGGGTACCCACACAAATGCACAGAGATGAGCAGGGGCCAGGACCACTGAGGTAGCTGTAACTCACTGAGTGTTACTACACATTGCAGTTCAAGGGCAGGGAAAGGAAGAGAGAACCCTGGAGAGGTGAACAGGACAAGCTCAAGGAAGCGGTCTCTTTCCAAGCAGAGTTTTGAGGCAAGTCTGACATCAGATTTGAGTTGCTAAAGAATCTTACAGGTTTGCTACTGTGTGGTCAGCAATGGGTCAAGGCAAGGATGGAGGGCAGGGAACGTATGCCAAGACTTTTGTACTGCTGGCATGACTTGGTGAAGGGACAGAGAGGCCTGAGTTGACTCCCAGGTTGAGTAAATGATCCCCTGTTTGAGCTCTCATTGGTTTCCATAATGGCCAGCTTGCCTTGTTTCTCTTGTTCTCTTACCCAAGAATCTTTGCAGCTCCTGTATCATCTCCACCTCCTCAGAATACCCTTCAAAGGGTGGTAGCCCTTAAGATACTGTCCTTGACCCACTTCTCTCCCCAACCCACTTGTTCATTCTAAACCATCTTGTCCATCCTCTTAATTTCAACTCCCCTTTCACTCCCTAGAAAGCTCCTATCTCCTCCACTTCTGGTCCAAATCATTCTCCTTACCTCCAGTCTCAAATCCAACTGCTTACTAAACACTGCCATGCAAACAACACACCCA
>PVIJ01012432.1:0-49665 GCA_004024925.1 Scalopus aquaticus
TAGTGGTTGGACCAGTTCACATTCCCACCAGCAGTGTAGAAGAGTTCCTTTTTCTCCACATCCTTTCCAGCATTTGTTGTTGCCTGTATTTTTAATGTGTTCCATCCTCTCAGGTGTGAGGTGGTATCTCATAGTGGTTTTGATTTGCATTTCCTTGATTATAAGTGATGTTGAGCATTTTTTCATGTATCTGTTGGCCTTTGTGCGTTGATTTTGTATCCTGCTACTTTACTGAACTGGTCTATTATTTTGAGTAGTTTTCCTATGGAGTTTTTAGGGTTTTGTATATATATTATCATATCGTCTGCAAATAGAGACAGTTTAATTTCTTCCTTTCCTATTTGGATCCCTTGAATGTCTTTCTCTTGTCTAATCGCTCTGGCTAGGACTTCCAGTATTATATTGAAAAGGAATGGTGAGAGTGGACATCCTTGCCTTGTGCCTGATCTTAGGGGAAAGGCCTTCAGCTTCTCACCGTTGAGGATAATATTGGCCATGGGTTTGTTGTATATGGTTTTTATTATGTTGAGGTATGTTCCTTCTATCCCAAGGATTTCAAGGGCTTTTATCATAAATGGATGTTGTACTTTGTCAAATGCTTTCTCAGCATCTATTGATATGATCATATGGTCTTTATTTTTCTTTTTGTTGAGGTGTTGGATTACACTGATTGATTTTCGGATGTTGAACCATCCTTGTGCCCCCGGGATAAATCCCACTTGGTCATGGTGTATTATTTTATGGATACATTGTTGGATACTATTGGCCAAGATTTTATTAAATATTTTTGCATCAGTATTCATTAGGGAGATTGGTCTGTAGTTTTCTTTTTTTGTGTTGTCTTTGTCTGGTTTTGGTATTAGAGTAATATTTGCTTCATAGAATGTGTTTGGTAGTACTCCTTCCTTCTCGATTTTTTTAGAGTTTGTGTAATATAGGGATTATTATGATAATATATATATACAAAACCCTAAAAACTCCATAGGAAAACTACTCAAAATAATAGACCAGTTCAGTAAAGTAGCAGGATACAAAATCAAAGCACAAAAGTCAGTAGCATTCCTCTATGCAAACACCCAATCTGAAGAAGAAATTAAGAAATCCATCCCATTCAAAATCGAAACCAAAAAAAATCAAATATCTGGGAATAAATCTAACAAAAGACATAAGGGACTTACACAAAGAAAACTACAAAACTCTGTTGAAAGAAATAGAAGAAGACACAAGAAGATGGAAAGGCATCTCTTGTTCATGGATTGGAAGGATTAACATTATCAAAATGGCAATCCTACCAAAAGCAATTTACAGATTCAATGCTATTCCAATAAAAATCTCAACAACATTCTTCAAAGAAATAGATCAACTACTGATGAAATTCATATGGAACCACAAAAAACCTCACACAGCTAAAGCCCTCCTAACTAAAAAGAAAGAAAATGGAGGAATTTCACTCCCTGATTTCAAACTATACTACAGAGCCATAATAATTAAGACAGCATCGTACTAGAACAAAAACAGACAGAAAGACCAATGGAACCGAATAGAATACCCAGAATTAAAGCCACATATCTATGAACAACTAATCTTTGACAAAGGAGCAAAGAAAATGCAGTGGAACAAGGACAGTTTATTTAATAAATGGTGCTGGGAAAACTGGACAGCCACATGCAAAAAAATGAAGCTAGACTACTACCTCACACCCTGCACAAAAGTCAACTCAAAATGGATAAAATACCTGGATGTAAGACCTGAAACCATAAAATGTATAGAAGAAAATATAGGCAAAACTCTACACGACACACATCTCAGCAAAATCTTGAAAGACATATCCCTCAAAGCGAAGGAAGTGAAAGACAAGATAAACAGATGGGATTACATCAAAATAAAAAGCTTCTGTACCCCCAAAAGAGACATTAACCAAAACTAACAGACACCCTACCAACTGGGAAAAGATTTTTGCACACAATACATCTGATAAACGACTGATAACAAAAATTTAAAAGGAACTCACACAACTCAACAAAAACAAAGCCAATAACCCAGTCAAAAAATGGGCAGAAGAGCTCAAAAGGTACTTCTCCAAAGAAGAAAAGCAAATGGCCAACAGGTACTTGTTAACAACTTTAAAATAGAAGGTGATTTTTAAAATCACATATTTAACAGAATTAACATAAAAAGTTGAAATTTAATGCAAATTAGGAGAGTTGGAGAATTTTATCAACTATATTAAACATCTAGACTTATAAAAAGTCAACATAAATTAAATGTTTACAGTGTTCCAACCGAGTTGAAATTGTAAAAAAAGAAACATATAATTATCATTATAGAATACCTCGATACAAAATACTAATGTAAGACAACCTTTATTTCTGGGAATAAATTACAGAAGATTTATCTAGTCTTTTATTGATATACAATGAAGACATAATATTGTATTAATTTTGGTTATACAGTGTAATGATTTAATATATGTATGTACATATATGTGTATATATACACACATATATATAAGTGAATTCTACCAAATGTTTAATTAGTAGTCATCACACAGTTACAATTTTTTTCTTATGCTGATAACTTTTATTACCTACTCTCTTAGGAACTTTCAAATACAATAGAATATTATTAACTATTGTCTATATATTATTCATTATATCTTCAGGACTTACTGAGATTACAACTGGAAATTTTTAGCTTTTGACCATCTTGACCCATTTATTTATTCTTTATCATATTCAATATATAATAATTGTCATTTGCTGCAACATGAATGGAATTTGAGGACATTATGTTAAGTGAGATAAGTCAAAGACAAGTATGATATTACTTACATGTGAAAAATTAAAAACATCAATCTCCTAGAAAAGAAAGACTAGAATGGTGCTACTGGAGTGTAGGGAGTGAGAGGGTAAGATTTATGTTATTTAAGGGTACACATTTACAAGAAGAAATGAATAAGCCACAGAAATCAAATGCAAAATGTACTAAATATAGACAATAATATGCTATGTTACATAATGCCATAAATATCATTTCAAGGACAATTATATTACCTATAATATAAAATGTATCAAAGTAACTTGTGCACCTTAAATTTGCACAATACTATATGTCAAATGTATTCAATTTTAAAAATTATGCAAAAACAAAAAAGGAGATAGAGCTACAATTCTCCAGCTGGGAAGCAGATAATCATGGAGTTATGCAGATACACCAAGGGAATAGCTAAACCCATGGATAGTTGTGTGACTATTTAATTTGGGGCAAAATGCACACAAGTTTACATGTTCATATTAAAGCAAATATATGCGCTATGAAACAGGAGAGGACTTTTATTTGTGTTTACATGTAGAAATGTTCTGTTCTAGTGCACCTACATCCCAAACTGCAGGATCAAGGGGTACTCCTCTCCTAGGGTGTCCTTTTGCTGAATTTTCTGATGTTCTGACATGATGACAATATCTTTAATAACAGTGTCTGAGAAAATGCAAACATTTCCCATGCAGTCAGATATATCCTGCATAAAAATCTAAGGCAGAATATTAAACCATGACTCACAAAGGGGCGTGGTCAGAGAGCTAAAACAAGGAAGCTTGCTTTTGGCCAGGTTGCTTCTGCTCTGACTCTAAGGAAACAGAACTTAATCTCATACTGTGGTCATCAGAGCACCTGCATCCAAAACCCTGGGAATACTTAATAAAATAAAGAATTTTAGAATATACCCATTACCCAAAGGATGCTCATTTCTCAGGCAGAAGCCCAGGAATCTTCATGGGAACTTATCAGAAGATGGATACATAGACACACTGAGTTTGCAAACAATTTAAGATAGTTGAAGGGATTTGATCCCTCTAGTCTGGTTTTCCTGTATATCACTTTGCTCAGCTGGTCCCTAGACAAGAGCGTGGTGGCAGCTATCCCCCTCACAATCTTAACAGCTGGTTAAAGGGACTACTATATACTTTCAACATTGAAACCCTAGTTGTAAAGTTTACTGTTCATTGGGGCTATTGAGATCTTGCTTATAGTTTCACTTGTTTGGAGAACCAGTTTAACACTCACCTGAGAAGAGTTGCATGGATCACCACAAAGAGGATCAAACCGTTTCTAAACTTCCCCTTGACACTGCTTAAGTGCTTAATATTGTCTAGGGACCAATATTTGAATGGAGACCATACTTCAAAGCAAAAATCAAAACTTTACACAAAAATCAAATTCCCCAAACTTAACAGACTTCCGAAATATGGTTCTATGGCCATTAGTTATATGTGAGGCTTCCTCAGGGCTGTCTTTTCAGAATTTATTAATGTACTAAATTTTTAAAAGATAGGTAAAAATGAATTTAACTTGTTGGATTGGAGAATATTTGTATCAGACAGCATCTTACATCAACTTTCTACAGCCCTCTGCTACTCCAAATGTTTTTTGAGAATCCATGGATTCACATTTACATTCCCCCAGTACTTAACAGAAAAGCAGAGCTGCAAGTCTGTACCCAAGAACTAGTGAAACACTCTGATGTTTAACAAAATGCCCAGGAGATTTATGCCTATTAAATTCTGAGAAGCAAGGCTATAGAACACATTTTGAGAACCTGTGCCAAAACAATGACAGAAATGAGTTTAACCTGGAAAACTTCAAGAATCAGTCATACAGTTCATTCACCTTGGCCTCTAAAAGACTTCAGTGCTATTTCCAAAGAACATCTGCTCTGGCACAGGAATTTTTCACTAGGAAAATTACATGTAAAGGTTGTATGTAAAGTAATTCTTTCTGTAATTGAGAAAAATAAAGGTTCACTACGGTTCATAGCTTCCTTGACCCATGGAAAATTTTTATTTGCAGAAAACCTGCCCACGGAGATAGAGATGCTGAAAGAATCAGAACGTTGTCTGTCATTTGAATCTGGTCCCCTGCAGAAAAATAGCCCATTTCCCAACTGCAGCTGAGAACACATCATCCCATCTTAGCTGACAAATAATCAGAGATTTTCCAAATTACTATTCCCAAGTCACTCAGCCCCAAGAACAAATTCCGAATCAGGTGCGTGTGAAATAAAAACAGGACATGAGTTGGGAAGGAAAAGATGAAGTGGAGCCTTAACAAGCAAAATGCACATGTTAATAAAAGCCATGCATGGTGTCAAGTCCATGTAAGGTATGGATCAACCAGCAAGAGCAAGGTTCCCATCGGAATCTTCCCAGCGTACAGTTATGACTCATGCCTAGAGCCATCTTGTCCCTGCAAGAAAAGCATAAATCATCCACTCTTAAAAATGATGCCAAAAGTGCATTTTATTCAAGTGCATTCCTTAAAATAATTGCTGAGAAAATAATGCAAGAATATTCATCTGACAACTGACCCTTTAGTGTTCACATCTGGAAGGAAAAATGTGTCATGGAGTGGTTCCGTGAATTCTAGAGATTCTGGGAATTCCTAAACACACAAAAGTCCAAGAATATCAGGACTTGTTTTATTCTTTTGAAGAAGAAACTTTTGTGTCTCAGTCACACCTACAAAGAGGTCACCTCAATTTTATAATGCAAACTCTCCCATGTTTCTCTTTCCTTTTCTGTTTTAACCAACAACATTGGGGGTGGGGGGGGGGAAGTTCATGGATCCCTATAAACTATGTCTCCCATATCCTTTATACCAGCATTTAAACAAACTCAGGACCCTTTTTCAGGGTTAGAGCACTAAACCATATTTGACTCTATTTTGTCTCCTGCCATCCACTCTTAAGTTCTCATTAAATTTACAAGTATTTCTCCATTTTCTCCCCTCTTATATGGCTTGGGCAAGTCTTTCAGGGTATGATCCCAGAAACACTAGTAGGGGAGTGGAGGAATTTGATGGAAAAACAGAAAGTTTATGAAGAGGATATTATCAGCTAGTTACTACTTTGGGCAACTAGAGTTCAAACCCCTGGGAAACTCTGAGACAGTGTAGAACATTCTTTAGAGTTATTTCATCTGAAGGGCAAGGGACAAAGATTTTTATTTATCAAATCCCTGTCATAATTTTAGGGCTGTTTTAAGGCATTAACTCTATTATTTTGGATTGCTTTGTGCTTAGGGTAAGGTGCCCTCCAGCAAATTAAACAACTACTAGCTAACTATATAAACAATTACTTCAAGTATACCAACCTTTGGGATAGAGAAGTAAGTACTAAAGGGTTATGGAAGGAAACTCACCCAACAACTTCTGATATACCACCTGTCTTCTTGACCATGAAGCCATTTCTCTATCCACTAAGTTTGACTCATCTTACAGTTATAAGTTTAAACATGACTGCTTCAACTTAATATTTCTTGTTTTCCTGATTAGTCTATGAAAAGGGTTGGTTCCCTTAGTATTCTAATATTTCACTGAAACTCTTAACACTTAATATACTTAAATACTTATTATAATTATAATAATTATAAATAATTAATGACGATTATAATTAATTGATTACTGAAATTGGTTGTCAACCTTAGTGTAAGCTCCTTGAAAGCAGTACTGTGTCAAGTACCCATCGTCTGTAACAGCGTCTGACCTATTTTATATTACTGTAATTACTCAATGGCTTTTTACTACACCTATTGAAATGTCCAAAAATCTAACTATGCTTAACTTGATTTTTATTTGGTTTTTGACCTTATAGTCTACTCCTGTTTATAGTTATAGAATGTTGAACATCATCCTAAGAATAATAGGAAACTATCTGTATTGGTTTGCTTGGGCTGTTACAACAATACCACAAACTGGGTGACTTTAAAAACAGAAATTTGTTGTCTCATAGTTCTAAACCCTGGAAGTCTAAAATCAAAGTGTCAGCAAGGTCAGTTCCCTCTAAGGACTGTGAGGGTAGGATCTGTTCCAGGCTTCCCTCCTTGGCTTGTAGATGCTCATCTTTCTGCTCATATAGTGTACTCACCACACACGTCTGTGTCCAAATTTCTCCTTTTTATAAGGACACCAGTCATATTGGATTAGGATCCACCCTAATGACCTCATCTTAGCTAATTACATCTGCAATGATCCTATTTCCAAATAAGACCACAATCTTATATACTAGTGGTTAAGACGTCAGTTGATGATATTTTTGGAGCAGGGGGTACAGAGCATACAACTTAACCTATGAAAATGTCCAGGGGTTTTAAGCGGGGGAAATAAATAAATCTACCCTTCAGATAGATCACATTGGCTCTAGGATGAAGAAAAGATTGGAGGGAGCATGATGAAGTCCTGGTGAAAACTAAGGACCTACTATAAACCTGGGAGCAATGCTTACTAGTGCAGTTTCTCAATTAGCTTTGCCCAAAGCTGAAGGTCTGCTCCACTGAGTGCTGGTAGAATGAGCTGCACTGCACTGGGTTCAGTTTTCTGGTCTGTACAACGACTACATTCTTAGCATCACGTAGTTTATAATAAGGAAGGAAAAAACTGAAACTAGATTGACCTGTGATGTGATATAGGAACTTGCATTTCTCTTAATCTCAGCATAACAATAAAATAGAAGTTTTTAAGGCAAAATTAGTCATTGAGATGACTTATGACTTTTAAATTTTGTTTATATGAATATATTTCATAACAAAGAAGAAAAATGCAGGTATTATCCAAACATATCTGATTTTTGTTAGTATTTGGACATCTTATAAAGATACCCAGTGGAAAAGTCAATCTTGGATTCTTTTAAGTAGTAAGAATAAGAGAGAAAGCCAAAGAGTCATCATTCTCTTCTCTACCTCTGTTCCACTGCATTCCTTTTCTTGCTTTTCTTTTCAACTACTTATCCTATTCATTACCCATATTATTATTACTACAAGGAATTCTGGGGTCCTGTCCCTAGAGGAAAGTTGTCCAACTTATTTTTTTCCCCTCCCACTTCTTGGCAAGTCTGTTGGGTGACCAACTCAGACACCTCAAAGGGTGGTTCCTCCCACTCCCTCAAGCCACAAGCAACAAAGCTTTAGTCATTTCATGCTCTTGGCTTTGTCATCATTTGATTTTTGAACATTACTTTGTCATTAACTCATTTTACTTATGTAAGGAGAACAAGTCAGAGATAGTGCAGGAGCGCCTCTGATTGTTCTGGAACCAAAAAAAGAAAAAAAAATAGGTAACTGCTATTTCCTATTTTCCAAAAGTCATTCTCTTGCCATGGTAGAATTCTAAATCATAGGACAAAGTAATATATTTATGCTATGATTTGTACTATGCAGCAAGCCAAATCAGACCATTATTTTGGACACTATTTTAGACTTTATAAAGGTCAACTATCATTTTAATTTCCAGAAGACAAAAGGAAATGCATCATTTTACATAGAAAAAAGGCATATTTGAAGTTATTGAATACAAATAGGTTTAATTAATCATAGGATCACCTCATTTTCTATAAGACTAACTTATCTCTTTCACCTCCCTTAGATATAAAGATTGTACGATTTAAAAAATAAACAATGTTTGTGTGATCTAATTTTTGTGAATTAAGGTTTTACTGAGTTGTCATTCTACTCCTTCTCCCGGTATACTCTATGACTGAGCCTCACAGATTAAATCTAAACCAGTATAAAGTCTCCTGTGAATCTCCACCCTGCTCTACCATGATCACTGAGGTGGAGACTGGAAATTATTAAGTAGGTGCCCCAAGAAATATTAACCAAAACATTTAAAATCATAAAGCTTTTTGAAGACCCAGTGTTTGGAGAAAGTTATATTTGTTTAATTCTAATTAATTGCTCTTTAATAAGCAGTCTTGCTCAGTTCTCATGGGAATTTTATTTTATACTATCTTAATTTTTCAGGCAAGATTTTTGGATTAAAGAGAAATACCCAAATGTATATACGATACCTCCAATTTGCCCTCCAAGTCATTTGTACTGAATAGACTCATTTCCAGCTAAGAAAGCCTTTAGTATGTTGTAATGAATGGCTTTTATAAGCAAAAAGTGAATCATCACAAAGGCAACTGACCAAGAATTCAGTCTGGGTTGAGCCTATGTATAGAGTACTATATAGACATTCAAAAAATAACCTCTTTTTCTCATTCAGAAAAGACCATCTCCCACAGAAGTTCATTGACCCTCCTTGAACTAGACATGACAACCAAAAATTACACAAACTTCAGCAACCATTTATTGAGGGGATGCTATTGGTGTCCCAAACAATGGCTATTACCAGACTGGCACACCTACTTCCCAAATGCTTCAAGTGTTGCATTTACTCACAATTTACTCACAAAGTTACCCTCTCTCCAGAGAATGCCTTGACAAGATGGTAGCCATTTGCCCAGGATGTCATAGCCTACCCTTTACCTGAGGGCGAGCCAGCTGCCAATGATTTGCTTCCAGGAAAAATGCAAGAGGTCAGCCAGTCACCTAATCTAGGAACAACCCTGTAGAGTCTTTCACACTTCAGAGTTCTTCATGGGACCAGGTTAAAGCCAGAAGACTCCAGAAGGAGCCACATCATGGCTTAAATCCTTTCCTTCTTTCCTCTGTTTCCTTTACTCCCCTATAACCCAAGATATCTATTCCAATAAATTAGCTCCATTTGAACTCTTTTTCAGGCTCTTATTCTAGAGCAAAGGACCCAAGTCAAACCACACTTCTACATGTCTTATAAAAGCATTGTTTTCATATACGAATTTCATGGAATCCTCTGGACTACCCTGCTTGAGAAGACCATCTAATTAAGAAGACTACAACCAGGTTTGAACCTAAGCTATTTTTTTCCGAGTTCCTAAATATAATTACTATTTATTATGCTAAATTGATGCCTTAGACTTCATAGTAACACCTTCATCATCACATGCCATCAATAAAATTAATAAAGTAGTTACAACTAGAATTTGAATGAATGTATCCTCTCCACATTAACATGTCAACAATGAATAGTCATAGCAGTGTTTCCTTGACATGGACTTTTTTTTCATTATGGACAAAGAGGAGAAATGAGAGAGAAGAAGAAGAAAGGAAAATAAATGAAAGAGAAAGAAAGGAAGAAAAAAGAAAGGAGGGAGCAAGATGGGAGAGAGGGAAAGATGGAAAGACAGATAGTCAAACACATAGAAAGAAAAAGCCACACAATATACATTTTTTTAATAGACTTTTAGCCTCAGAGGTGGCCCCTGGTCTTGCTCCTTGGCTAGAAATGTACTGCTGGCCACTTCTCCTTTCTAAGTCTTTTCCATGTGGAACAGTTGGAAATGCTTTAATCATGGGCTAAGCTTCAGTGTGGAGCTTGGCTGAGAATCACTTTTCTACTAAGAACTGTGAGGAGTTTCCAGGGAGGGCTTGTAAACTAGTTATCTCTGTTGATGACCACATCTGTGTGCACATCTGTGGTACAGAAACACGCCATGTAATAAAGTGTATCTTGTGTTCTGCCATGTGGGTTTGCCTCTCCCACCACATTCAAGACGCCCTTTACTTATTAAAAAGAGTCAGAATATAGAGGAGTAATACCCCACCCATAGGGTGAGAAGGAAGCTTTTCTGTTTTTCATTTTGTGTCTAAGCAAGGAAATGATCACAGAATTCATTTTGAGATTTCTTATGACTTAAGAAATGAGCCCACCCTGAAGGCACTGAGAATAGAGAATACCTACTATGTGTCAGAAATAGCAATAGCACTGAGTATTTTATATCACCTCAATGGAATCTCATAATAACTATTGAACATGATACTCTAATACCCATTTAACAGAAGGGAAAACTGGGGGCCTCCCTGGTGGCCTAGGGATTAAGTCACAGCACTACCACCTCCACAGAACAAGTTCAATCCCGGGCCAGGGAGCTAACCCACATATGGTGCAGCAGACCTCTCCTGTCTCGCCTGCTGCTCCCCTCAGCAGTGTATTTCAGTAAATGCACTTGTTCTGCTCCCCACTCTGTCTCTGGTGAATCATCTCATCCCCACTCCTCTGGCCTACACCCCAGTTCTTCTGCACACAAAAATAAAATAACAGAGAGGAAAACTGACCTCAAAAGGGTAAACTGATATTTCCAACATTAGGCATCTAGGAAATGGAGAAACAACCTCAAAGTCAGGTCTGAAGAATTTCTGAACCAAGGTTTCTTCTTTAACAGAAGTATAAGTTGACTTCTTGGGTTCCCACTACTCTCTGGATGACACAATACTTTTTCACCTTGAAAAAATGATATTTGTCTTTGAAAAATACATTCTGGCTCACTTCTCCAAATTCTTAAGACTTCTGCCAGAGTTTCAAATAATATGAAAAAAAAAATACTATGTGATATAGAATATCAAACCCAAACCATAAGTGAGGGAACAGTAGTGGGTAGAGATGGGATTTTACAATTTTAATCAGGGCAGGGAAACTATTTTGTATGATACTATAATGGTGAGGTGCTCGTTATTACACATTTAACCATAGATTGTACAAGTTTGAACCCTAATGTAATTTGTGGTCTTGTTAATGATGTCTTCAAGTAGGGTCATCAGTTATAACAAATGTACCCCTCTAGTATGGGATATAGAGAATAGGGGAGGCTGGCATCTGTGAGGGCAGGAGGCAGATGGACAATCACTGCATTTGCCATTCAACCTTGCTCTAAACCTAAAACTGCTTCAAAAAAATAAAGCACAAAAATGTAAACAAGTTGAAAAAATATTTTTTTCATAGGGAGTAAGAGGGGAAGAAAAGGGAGATTGGAAAATGGCCCTCTAACAAAGATTACTCAAGATGACTACAAGCAAAAGAGGAATGCCTTCAGAAGAAGAAAATTTTTTGAGCTCATGAGGCTGAAGGAATTGGAAATGAATGAGGTTGCTCCCAAGGAATTTGGGCTCCCAAAGCTGTAACTTGGTCTTCTTGGGAATCAGATATCCAGAGGCAACTGCCCCAAATAGTGACCTTTGATTTTATCACTGCTTTTAGTAAATATGGGAAGAAGATGACTTAAAGGAGTTTGAAAAAAAAAAACAACACATTATTTTTAAAGAAGAGAAGCAAGTATGTCAATCAGTCAACTAAAAATGTATCAGGTTTGAAATTTAATCATCAAATGGTGTTAGGACTAAACAATTCTGAGTTTACTCCATAGATTTTTTAGTTTTGTGATTTTAAAATATCAGCTAGAAAATATATCTGATAGACAGTAATAGGGTGTATGAGGTTACAAATATTTGCAAAGCAGCTCAATGGACAGTATTGGCAAATGAGACTTATGTGGGTATTTTTTTTAATCAAAAATTATTTTACATTCCTTGATATAATTACATTTTAAAACATGAGTTTCTTTTTCAGTGATATGACTCATGGGTGAAAGTGCCCTAGTTGATACATTAACAGAAAAAAAAAGTAGTCAGATGTTTTTAAAAGACATTAAAAATTTGCACAGTCATTTTACTTGCTTAGAAACTCCCATTGTTTATAATCACTGGTTCAGGTAGATTATACTTAGAAGATGTGCTCTTCATATGTGCTAAAAATAGTAAGTATTCTGTTATGAGGACAGTTACAGCCATGTCTTCTTAATAAAGAATTATGTATAATTGCAGTGCCTTTTGCTTCATCATTCTGGACTCAATTTTAAGTAAGTGTTAGAAAGAACTGGACACTTGAAAGTGTTGAGTCCTTTGTCCACCAATAAGGATAAAACATATGACAATCATCAAGCCTTTACCAGTTACTTGCCAGCAATCTATAAAACATATGACAATCATCAAGCCTTTACCAGTTACTTGCCAGCAATCTAGCTCAACTGGATGATGGATAAACATGGTCAGCAGAAACACTTGGCTTTATCTAGGAAGGCAGTATGGGACTGGCTATAGGAAGCACTGAGACAACAGAAGATGTATTTCAGACAAAGGGTTAAGGCATGTTTTCCTTAAGATGTTCCAGGAACATCCTGAACCTGCTCCAAGCATAGCCCGGGGCTTCCTCAGCTACAGGACTCGTGGGCACAGCAGCACTGCACCTATCAGCCTCAGGGGAGCTTTCCTAGGAAAGTGCTGATGTTTCTTTATCTTACAGATAGAAAGGTAAGACAGAGAAAAGCTAAAAGATAATATCCGTGATAGTAGAGCAGCGTGCATGATTCGGACCAGTCAGTGTGACCATCTGGTCGCAGTCTTTACCATTACACACCACAGTTTAGAGTTAATTGACTTGGAAATCTAGTGGAAGACCAGGGGATGGATTATCATCTCATCAAATCATAGCATTTGCCCAGTAGAGGGTTGGATGTCCGTAGAAAGGGCTGTATTACAGGAAAATAGCAAACAAAAAATCAGTGTGCAAGGAAAATATAAGGTTATGTTCCCCCCCCCATCAAATTTAGGAGGATGACTGAGAACTGCATTTCAGGAAGAAGATAAATGCACTGAAGGTAAAACATCTCCTCAAAATGATGTTTGGAAGCATCATTCCCTTCTCTGTACCCTCACTGACACTGTGAGAACTGCAAATGTCAACTCCAGCTTGGTTTTCATGACAACAGAAGGACAAAGACAAGGTTGCCAGCTACATGCTGACACACTGATACTCATGGAGGAAACGTACTCTGACTATAGGAGAGCCAGAGCCCAATGGAGCATTTCTATAATGAGAGCTCCTATTTTTCCTTGGGGAAAATTAAGCAGGTTACAGAGTGCTGGAATGAATGCACTGTGTCTTTTCCTTGGAAGTTTAACATTCTTCATTCAATTATAACCTTATGTAAACAAAGTAGCATCATTTTCAAGGAGACTATAGGGATATTTTTCTGATCTTTATGTTCCCCATGTCTTTTACTGTATATAGAGTTGCAGTCCTAAATGAGAAGGAAAAATTTTCAAATAAAAATCCAAATAAGGGCCTCCCCGGTGGCGCAGCGGTTAAGCGCTGTGCTGTGGAGCTGTCGGCAGTGGTGACGTGAGTTCGACGCCCAGCCGGGGAGAATCCCACATGGTGCGGCAGACCTCTCCTGCCTCGCCTGCTGCTCCCCTCAGCAGTGTATTTCTGATCTGCCTGTTCTTCTACCCACTCCGTCTCTGGTGAACCCTCTCGCCGCCCCACGCCTCTGGCCTGTACCCCAGCTTGTATGTATAAATAAAAAAATAAATCTTTAAAAATCCAAATAAGCCTCCTGAAGATGAAAGTCTACACATTAATAAATAAAATAATTACCAGTTGCTCTTTATTTCCTTTCTTTTTCTTTATCTTTTTTTGAATAAAATGTTTTCTGACATATAAATAATAAAGAGAATCTTTTCCCCCCAGCTTTATTGAGGTACAATTGGCATATATAACAATAAGATACTTAAATTATACATTGTGTTGACTTGATGTGCATATGCATTGTGAAAGAGCTTCCCCCCTTGAATTAAGGAACAACTCTATCACCTTGTATATTTATCTTCTTTCTTTTGGTGAGAATGCTTATGTTCAACTCTGTTTGTTCGAATATGTAGCACAGACTTATCAACAATAGTCACCATGCTATACATTAATCCTCACACATTTATTTACCATATAGGTGAAAGTTTGTAGCTTTTACCAAAATCTCCCTAATTTTCCCATTCAAATTTTAGTAACCACCACTCTACTCTCTGCTTCTACAAGTTCTGCTTTTTTAAGATTCCACATATAACTGATACTGTGTGGTGTTTTTCTTTCTCTATCTGATTTAGTTCACTCAAGATAATGCCCTCCAGGTTTATTCATTGTGTCACAAATAAAGGATTTACTTATTTTCAAAGGCTAAAATATATAAATCATAACATAATATATATGGAGAGACAGACAGAGATCTTTATCCATTCATCCATTCAAAAATATTTAGGCTGTTTCTGTATGTTGACTTGTGAATAACACTGCAATGAACATGAGAGAACCAATATCTCCTTGAGATACTGGTTTCATTTTATTTCCTCAGCAAGTGTACCCAGAAGTAGGATAACAGAAGAATCTTATTTCGGGGAGTGGGGACAACTCCCATATCGCTAAAGTCATTCTTGGCTTTGTTTCACTTCTGTACAAGGTTCAGTGGGTATCTTTGTTCCCATAACAGTGTCCTCCAAAAGTAAGCCCATGTTCCCAGCATCTGAATTAATGAGCCTTTATTTTACCTTGTTTTCCAAACACTTAATTATGGAAAACAATACCATACAGTTCTTTACTCATCAGAAATTTATCATCAAAAAGTAGTGTTCTTTACAGGATTCCTCATCCCTCCTTGTTCAGACAAGTTTTAAATGAATAAAATCATGGAGTTTTTACTGAGTATTTCATCAGGAATAACTTCAGCACCATGGTTTGTCTTTAACCTCTTGATATTTAACTTATGATTTCATAAATGACTCTTACATTTTGATGAGCAAAGGTAATCACAGAGAACAAACCATTACCTCTCATTGTCACTACACTCCCAGGTATAAGCATTGCTCTTTCACACTCAGTTGGATCACATTATATACTTTGTCTCTATTTTTAGGACTCATCTACCTCCAGTTCCCCTCAAATCATCATTTTGAACTATCAATAGTTTTCTCAGTTCTTTTTCTTGGCAAAGTTTAGAAAAAGCTGTGAAATCCCAAGCAAAGATTTAATTATTAGTTCTGGTAGGACTGCCCCATGGAGTTCATGTAGACACATAAACATTGCCAGGGGCACGAGGTTCATTTCCATGTGCTCACCTGTTGAATCAAGTCCTCAATCTTACTTGATAATCATTTGTTTGTCTCCAAATATTGAACAAACCATGAAACTCCACTTACTTTGAAATCTGAAAAATCAGAGAGCACATAATTGTGCTTTATACCTGGGGAAAACAGTGAATTTTGCAGAATTTCAGTGATTTCTTCTCACCAGACTGTGATTTTTTTTAAAAAAAAAACATAGGTAACGTATTTCTTATACAAGTCATGACTCACATTTCTCCCTATATCTCTAGATAGAACAAGTTAGCAGGGTAACAAAATAAAATGTTTACTTAAAGCCTAGCAAAAATTACTTGTCCACTGCATAAGAAAACAAATTTCAAATTAGAAGTTCAAAAATCTCCCAGTCTTATTAAATATCATTTCCTGACATGAGGACCAATATAGAATGAAAATAGGAATAGATTCTTTAGTCGCCAGTCCTAGAATTGAATGAGAAAATAAAAAATAACATGAAGAGCAATATTAATGCTCTTGTAGAAAACATAAATATATATGTATATATTTTAAAAATATACATTACATGTAAGCAATTTAAGCTTTTTACTAGCTTTATGTGGAATCATTGTTTACCTAAAATGAAGAATTTGTTGACCTAAAATAAGTAAGGACAAGTTTGCATTTGCTTCTTGAACTAGAAGATCTTGAGTAAAAACAGGAGTCACAGAAAGGATGGATGTTATAAGAATAGAGTTCTCTCCTGGAGTCATATAAAAGTTGACATTTAAATTCAGAATCAATGTAGAGAATGTGAAATGGTAGGCCAGGAATTTGGAGACTCAAACTCTGATGCAATTTTAAAAGATAAAAGTAACAATCTTTTTTTTTTTTTTGCAAATTTTCTAGATTCAACTCAACCTCACTATGATTCTTTGGATAAAGTGACCCTTTCGTTGGCCATTCTTCCGCTAAATAATAAAAAAAAGAGTTTGTTTTATGTGGAAAGAGCAGCTGTGTGTCTTTGGTAAGACATGAAGTATTCTGAATTTGTTTCACTATCTATAAAATGAAAATAATCATTTGAGGATTAAAGGAGATAAGGATGTGAAACTAATTGGAAAACTGTTACAGAAATTATTATTATTATGTATATTGTCATTATTTGTTAGGTACAAAATGAATCTTGTTACTCGTTTAAAAGAAATAATTTACTTAAAAAACAGAATGAAGTAGTGTGGACATCATTGTCTCCAAAGCTTCAGAAGTTTTTCTTTTCTTGCTTCCTATTCAGAAGTTTACTCAGAGTCTCTTTCTCCCTCCAAACCCCCGACCTTAGGAGAGAGATAGAGCTCCTCTTTGAGAATGCCCTCAAAGATGAAGTGTCAAGGACAGGTCAGCAAATATGCTTGTTGGATTGGTAGACTGCAAAGGAGAGCTTGATCCAAACTCAGAGGCCTGAGGGAAGATGAGAGAGAAGAAACGGAACAAAGGAAGTAGTTAGGGACAAGTCTGGGCCCAGCCTAAGGAAGGAGCATTGGAAAGGGGAAGGCATGTTGGCAAAGGCCCAGGGGTTGCTTGTTCCATCCCAGGACACAGTGAATGAAGAAACATCAGCATTTTTGTGGAGCCTCTGGTGGCGCGGTGATGCCGATCTGTGGGATTTCTTCCCATGGAGAAAGTTCCCTATGATATTGAGAGCTTCCATTTCAACACACATGGGCTCGTGCTTCCCTTGGTTCCTCCAAGCCTCAAGGACATTTGGAGTCTATTCTTCCACTACAGATTTTAACAAATTTTCTCCTGTCTTGCAGTTATTATTATTTTTTAAATTTATTTATTTATGCATACAAGCTGGGGTAAAGGCCAGAGACATGGGGTGGCGAGAGGGTTCACCAGAGACAGAGGGTGGGGCAGAACAGGCAGATCAATAGAAATACACTGCTGAGGGGAGCAGCAGGTAAGGCAGGAGAGGTCTGCAATGCCATTCTTACAGTTATTTTTTAAGGGAAGAAATGTCTTCCAGCTACCTAGGTGTGAGTTTGTGCTGAAGTACAAAGATGGAAAAAAAAAAATTCCCAAAGCTCCAGGAGCAGGGAGACTGAAGAAATCAAGGAGCAGAGAAAACACTATTTCTCCAATTGTCACTAAAACTCCCAACATTCATAGACACAGCATCAGTTCATTTCTTGAGCACAGAAGCGGGCAGCCTTTTAAACCCAACCAGCATGACTTCTGAACACCTTCCCACTCTTAGGTTGGGCATGGCCTTCCCTGGACCCATCACTGTCTTACTTTCAATCCATTTTACCCACTTATACAAGAAACTAGAGACTGTAGAGGCAGCAGAACGTACTATATAATTAGCCTCTCTCTCTCTTGCCCAAGGTATACTACTAGAACTTGCCCTTTACCCCACCTTCATCCCTAAGGGAGGGAAAGAGGATGAACTGTTCTGATGTCTAAGGCAGAGGTAGGGAAGGGGTCTCATTTCCACATAGTCTCAGGAAACATAATTGTCCCTTGACTTTTACTATATCACCTTGGAAATCCCCAGGTGCGCTTTCTATGCTACTAAAAATAGAGGAAATAAAGGTGGTTTTTCTTTTGAAATAGGGAAGTCATTATTCTGCTTTATCCTCAAAGCTGAAGCCTGACTATATCGCTGTCTACAGACAAGACTCCACTCCCATAAACCCACCTGTGGGCAGTCATCTCATTCTCAAGCAATGGTTAGCTTCTGGTAACAAGGATACCAAGGCCTGCCATGGTACCATTGGTAAGATCTCAGGTTTGTTTTCAGTTACTATAGTCATGTAAAAGGACTTTAAATCTTTCCCTTAGGATATTTTTATTTCATTCCTTTTCCTACAGAATCTGTTCACCTTTTTATTGAGGCATATGTCATAGTTAGTTTTGATCACTTATTGGTGATATGTTACTCTATTCTGCCAAGTATACTTCCCCTTATAGTAACAAGATTCTGATAATTTTGTGTGAAAACCATCTTAACCTCATCTTATTCCATGTCACCTGGAGGAGATACCTGACTATGCCTGGCCAATTAGCATCTTTCACACACAGCTACTATTTGTTCAGAAAAACATGTGGCTAAAGTCAGTGTAATCATAGTTAACAGCACTACTTTTGCTGCAAAAATCTCTAGGAAGCACTCTTTTTTTTCTAGTAAGTTTAATGATAAAAGTACACAAGGAGGTGTTGGAAGCCATTTTGCCACCATGAAGGAAGAGTATGTTTGAAAACAGAGTGGACACTAAAGAAAGCAGGGTTGATAGTGGAGACCGAATACTGATAGTTTTGTGTCAATCCCTAGATCCAGCTGTGCACAAAGTCAAAATGGCTTTGATCTTTCCAGTTATAAGCTAATATATCTTCTTTTGAGCTTCATTCTGGGTTGTTTGTCACTTGCCACCAGATATGTTTTGTTTTCCTCTTCCCTTCCATGTAAGTGCTTCACCCCTATCTATGATTTTACCAGCAATATGCTCACTTTGCCAGTTAAAGATATGCATGGAAATGAAGTGATGGCAGTGAAAATTGTCTGTTAAGACATTCATCTTTAGCTCAACTTCAGCTTCCAGTAAATAGCGGAAGTTGGATCATGATGAAAGCACACAAAATCATATCCAATGTGAATAATCTTTGAAAAACTTCATTCTTGATTCCTCTTCACTCCGGAGGCAGACAAGATACTCTCCTGATTTGCTCTGATAGGTTAGCCAAAACACAATAGAATAAGACTATGAAGTTGAGACTACTATAGAAAATAATACCATAAATAAAAACAGAAGAAAATGAAAATGCTATTATTTGGATCTTTGTAAATCACCACTTGAGTGTTTATTAAGTGTTGGAGTTAAGCTCGATTATAATGGATAAAGAATTTCCATGTGGTAAAAATGAGACTAGGGTAGCCAAAAAGCAATTGGAAGCCACACAAATCTGTTCTTGCCTTTCCAATGGGTGTGGAAAGAATAGACAGAACTGAAAACACAACTGGAACTCTGGCCCAGTTCCTGAATATTAGCATAGAGGGGTGTGCTTTCCATGCAGAGAGTGTCATCAAATAACTGAAAGGAGAAATACTTGGGGAGAAGAAAAAGGGTGGGGGAGGAGTCCCTTTCACTGTAGTTCTTCTCCAATGTCAAGGAGACTGGCTGAAGATCAACAAAGATCCCCTAAGAATGCTTCTATTTCTTGGGTTTTGGCCAGTTACCGAGAGCAGATGTGAAACGTTTGCTGTGATTAGGAAATATTTTGCATGTGAGAATGTTGATGCTACAATCTTCAACTCAGCCAAGAAGACTTAATAAATGGTGAAATTTTACATCTTTAGGGAGGAGCAACTTAGTTTTTAAAAAGTGTTGGTTAAAATAAACACCAAATACCCAAGAAAAAACTCAAAACTCTGATGATGTGCAGCACTGATCGTTTTTATTACTCTGGAAAAATTTATTCAGACAGTTCAGCCTACTTCATCTTTTTGTTTTTTTACTATTCCCATCTCTCTTTATCAAAAACTCATCCCTTATTATCTGACTTTTCCTTTTTTACTGGCTGAATCAGAAATGGACTAATGTGTCCTTGCTAGCAAATAGTAGGTGAAAAAGTGACTTGATTTCATTAAAGAATGACATGCCTTTTACTTTACAAATGAAACCAAGCTGTCATTGACCAGAAAATTCTGGCATATTAGGAAATACACTTGCATTGTGGTTCTCCACTATAGCCAGATGTCTGACCTTCAACAGGTCACTTTATTTCTTTAGACTTCAGTTTCCTGTTGGGTTAAAGGAGACAGTTGGACTACATCAGCATTTCTCAGAGTATGTGTTGTAGAAACTAGTTCTGTGGGATGTTAATGAATTGTCAAAGCAAAGGTAGGAATTCACTGATCTAATAGGACAAGGAAAGGTATTCATGACAGAGGAAATAATGTGTGTGAAGTATAGAGATATGAAAAAGCTTTTCACTCATCTCTTCAGTGAATATTAATTGAAAATCTATTATGTACCAGTTATTGGCTGCTCTGGAAGTTGGAGATTTCAGTGACAAGTAGCATGACAAGAAACTTGCCTTCAAAGAGTTTCTATTCCTGTGAGCCTGGAGATTAAACAAGCATTTTAAATGATATTAAGTGTTCTGAATATTATGACAAAAAATGAATAGGAACTTCTACAGAATACAGAGGTAGAAAGATAAGAGAGGACTTTTTAGAAGTTATATTTAAACCCAGACCTAAAGAATAATTAAGAGTGATTTAGGCAGCGTGTAGAAGTTGACTATCCCAAATAAAAGGTACATTATGGGTGAGAACATGGGACTAATAAAGACAAGCATAATTCTGAAGAACATGAACTTGAAATCTAATGTGACTAAATTCAGTGTGAGAGCACGGACATAAAAGGAAAGGGATGGTTGAGGGAAGATCATGCTGTATCTTAGAAACAGTACAAGATGGTTTGGTTATCATCAGGCAGAAAATGAGGACTACTGAATGTTTTAATCGTCTGAGCAAAATGATCACATTTTTATTTTGGAATGGTGGCAGTGACAGCAGTGAGAAGATTCTACTGGAGAGTAGTAAGACTAGAAAAAAACTTGCACTAATTGGGAGACTCTTGTTTCTAATGGTGTCAGTGGAGATGGAGAAAAAAAAGTGTGAAAGTCATTTACTAGTATAACTGGAAGGTTTGTGTTTGATTAGATGTTGGCAGTGAACATGAAGGACTGCTGGCTGACACTTATGTACTCTGTTTGGGTCACAATGTAAATGATGGTGTCATAAACCAGAACAGAGATTATGCGACAGAGGGGAGGAGGAGGCAGAGAAGGAGGAGGAAGAGAAGGAGGAAGAGGAGGAGGGAGGAAGAGGAAGGAGCGGGAGAAGAAATGAGATGAATTTGAGTCTTATTTGGTGGGTCTCCATCCTGTGTATGCATTGGCATTTGAATTGAAGTAGTTCCATATACCGGTCTTGAACATGAGTCGCGGACAAAAATCTGAAAGTAAATTTGAATGTCTTTCCTTCATGAATGAATATCAAACCGAGGAGCGGCTGTAATCACCCAAAGTGTAATTGAGGAGTGAAATGATAAGACAGTGCTAAAACCATACTGAGAGAACATTTACAGATGAAACTCTGTCTGCAAAGAGGACAGAGGAAAAGAGTTAATTTTAAGTGATGTTCAAAAGGAATAGATATGATTATATTTTGTTGGTTTATTTACAATTTCCATGCAAATGATGTGGCATTAGAAAAAAAATCTCTATTCTAAATCTGTAACATGTTTGATAATTATTGTCTTCAAAGATATTTTTGAGGTACAGATAATCTCAAACAATGAATTAGTTCTAAATTTATTTTGTTTCTAAATCTTGAATACCAACAGAGAGGAATACATAATTCTACCCTCATGACCCAAGGAGATGAAATGTGTAGAATTTCTATTAAACTTCTCCTGGCCTATAGTCTTAATCTTTTAACCAACAAAAGCATAATCACATATACCCATCATGAAAATAGACTAATTGTTTTATATCATCTGTCAGCCTTCTCCCAACATAGTTTTATGAATAGCAACCTGGAGGTTG
Organism: Scalopus aquaticus; assembly: GCA_004024925.1. Lineage (NCBI taxonomy): Eukaryota > Metazoa > Chordata > Mammalia > Eulipotyphla > Talpidae > Scalopus > Scalopus aquaticus. The sequence goes on from PVIJ01012432.1 coordinate 22,206, forward strand.
GCTGCACAACTAAATAAAGAAATCACAGTTAATCCAAAGAACAAATAAATAAATCCAGAAATCAAAACCAAACACATGTGAAAAACCAAAAAGCTAATTTTCCCCCAAGTGTAGAACATACTCAGTTTCACTGGGGTCATAACAATTAATTTCCAGTTCTGAGACCCTTTGGACCCTTAGCCTGTCTGATTTTCTGACTAAACTACAGTCTCTGGAGTTGATTTCATCAGTGGCTGGTGAAGCATGAATCTGTTTTTTTATAAGCTTTTCTTCTTAAAACAACATTTTGATGAGCTAAGCATAAATTAATCAGAAACATATGGATTAAATTGACTCCAAAATACATATGGGTTTAAAAAATAAGAAAAGTACTTGGGGCAAAAACACACTTAGAATTTTATAGGCCCAATATGTTAGAAAACCATAGCAAGAGGATTCCAAAATATGACCTCCCCTTATCTCTGTCATGGTCAGCAAAGTCTTTGCTATCTTCTCACAGAAAAGGAAGTCAAGAAACAGATAAGCACCGTGAGATTGCTGAGCTTTACAACCTACTTTCTAAGACCAGACATTGTGGTTTCAGTCTGTCTGACTTCTGACTCTTTGGGGGAAAGTGGGGAGCACTGAGGGAGGTATATCTTAGCTTCTGGGGCATTGGGGTCTATCATTACATCTTTGGGTTCATTCTCATTGTTAAAGAAAAAAATGTACTATTCGCCAATTTTTCTGGGACAATTCTCTCAACTAACTTAATGTTACCGGGAAATCAACATGTAAATACAATGAATTTATTATCTATTTCAAGCCACTTCCCCTCTAGTCTTCCAGATATAAAATCTTGGGGGGCATATTTGACTACTTTTTCCTCCTTATTTCTTATATTCCATGAGTCATCAAGTCCTGTCAATTGTCTTTTGAACTCCATACCCTCACTAACCTGACTGCTCTCACCCTCATCCAGCCCCTAATCACCTCACACCTGAGTTATAAGAGCAGCCTCGAAGCTCACCTTTCTGATTCCTGCTAAAATCTAGGCCACTTCTCACCTACTGTCAGCCTGATCTTTAACACAGGTGTTCATCATATCACCCTTCCCTTTCTCCTCTTTTGCTTTCACTATATGTCAAATTTAAACTCTTCTGCCTCCCAACTTTCTTCATAACATGGAGGTACTTTACCTTTCCAAGCATGTTTTCCATTATTGCTCAATATTGGCCCCTCCCAAAGTTTGCCATAAATCCTGTCTGTATTCAGTTCATGTTCCCGCGAATCATTCCTTGGCTACACATTTCCTCACTTTTTTTTACCCTTATACTACATTTTCATGACATGATATCTATATCATATAATGCAGGCAACCTCAATTATGTGTACTAAGTGATTAGCTAAAGGATAAACAGAACTCACCTCACAAAGAGTGACCATGATAATATCTGTGTAAAGACCCTGTGATGACCTATGGTGGGGAGTAAGGGAGGGGGCAACTTTGTGTATTTATAAATTATAAAGAAAGTATGTCTAAATAAATTGAATTTAAGAAAATGTGACAATCTTTGGTAGTTGATTTTTAGCTTATTTTTAATTGATTTTTAGCATCTCACCCTTTGGGTGAGATGAGGTGGGACAACAGTTAGAAACCAGATTATGGAAGACCCTGACAGCTGTGCTAAAAAGTGGGATTTCTTCTAAATTTAATATACGCTAGAGTTATTTACAATAAAGAGAAGGAGGTCATTTACTAGAAGATAACTCTTACTTCCTTGTGAAGAATGAATAAGAAAGGCAGTGAGAAGTCCAGCATGAAGATTATTCCAATGAAATAAAAAAGAGAAAAAGGTAGTATGCATCTGATGGTAAAAATGAAGTCAGAGAATTTTAAAAACCATTATGAATGGGTAATTGGCATGATACACTTGTGAACTGCATTTGAAATATATGTGCAAGTGACAAATCCAGGATGATTCCCATATTTCAGACTTGAGGAATTAAGTACATTTCCTAAGTCAGCGAAAATGGTGAATAAAAGAAAGTAGATACTTTGAATGAAGATTTTAGTTTTGTGTATAGCTCCAGGAAAAAAGAAAAGTGTAATAAGTATGTTGTCCCATCCTTCAGTACTCTGACAAGAAGAGCTGGAGAAAATAGATTAAAATCTATTTTAAGCAATTGCAGAACTATTGACGCAGTGAGGATTGAAGGATACACAATCAAAAAAAAAAAAAAGAGGAAAGTCAGGAGATACAATCTTGGCATTTGGTTTACACTTTTCCCATTAGATTTTGAAAGTAGAAAAAAAAAAAAAGCTTGAAAAATTTATCAGACAATTTGCTAGATTTATATTGCCAGGAAGAAAATAATTGGAGTACATCGCACCCCAAAGAAAAAAGAGATTCTTTTTTAAAATTTTATTTATTTATATATTTTACATTGTTATTCATTTTTATACAATGTTTAATTTCTCATCTCAAGTGTTGTCCCCATAAAATTACCACCACCAAGACACCTGTGAACTCTCACCATAGACTCTTGTGCTCTTCCCTCCCGTTTTGATCCCTTTTCTTCCTCCTCCCCTGCTGGATATTTCCAATTTATAGTTTGACTGCTAGTTTTATCTTTTGAAAAGAAGATTCTTGGTAAACTCCCTAGTCATTTGATTGGTAACTCAAATACTACACATAAAGAAGGAAGTTCAGACCCCCAACAGTAAGTGCTGGAGAGGATGTAGGGAAAGTGGACCCCTATTGCTCTGTTGTTGGGAATGTGAATTAGTGCAATAATTTTAGAAAGTGATCTGTATTTACCTTAAAAAACAAAACGTAGAATTACCATTACTTAGCAATCTCACTCTTGGACATTTATCCAAAGAATGTGTAATTATCAACTCAAAAAATTATGTGCTCTATGACGCATATAGGCAGCATTGTTTACAATAACTAGGACATGGAATTAACCCAGTGCCCACTGATAGAAGACTGGATTAAGCAGATGTGGTATACCCACACAATGGATTATTATTCAGCAATAAGGAAAGATGAATTGTTAATATTTACAGCAAAATGGAAAGAGTTTGAAGGAATTATGTACAGTAAAGTGAGTCAAAAAGCAAAGCAAAATAAATACTGTGTGTTTACATAGTGAACACATAAGCAAAGCACAGTAATTATAAAAACCATTGGATATACTTAAATGAAGTGAGGTTTCTGAGGGTGAGGGTGAAGGGAGGGATAAAGGGTCAAATGGATATAAAGGATGGTAGTGGGGAAAACAAAAGAAACACAGACCTCATAGAATCTAGATAAAAATCACGCCACTCCCCAATTGTGTTAAAGTAATACAAGATTGTTAATGATTCTAATTTAGCTGTACACCAGATATAAAGAAGAATCCTCTCTGAGGAAAGATAACAATGATCCAGGGTCCCAAAATACCACTAGTAAGTGACCAAACACAGTATCTTACAGTCAACAAAAAATGAATATGGATACCACAGATAAGATGGCAAAACAAATGATGAAAAATATGAAATGTGGATAATAGGGAATTTTGAATATGAAGATAGCAGACATGAAAACAACTATGACTAATACAGTCAAGAATTTCTTTTAAGGACAAAAATAAATTTTTGGAAGTTAAACAAAAAATTATTGTTTTAATAAAATGAAAACTATGGAACAGAAAGAGTAACAGATATTACAAAATAATGACTGATTTTAACAACATTATAAAAAGCTGTTGAGAGAACTGATGAAACGGAACATAGATTAGGAAGAGCGACATACACTGAAACAGGAAAAGAGAAAATTAATGAAAAATAATTTAAAAGTCATATGGGAGGTTTTGAAAGGTTCTAACATGTAAATATTTGGGATCCCATTTGGAAAGGAGAAAGACAAAGTGACAAAACAATATTTGAAAAATAATAGCACTTTTCCAAAGTAACAAAAGACATCAAGCCACAGATTCAAGTGACAAAAAACGCTAGCACAAACAAATTCAGAGGCACATTTTAAAAAGAGAATTAATTCATCATGACTGAAAATGTGAAATTTTATTTAGTATTTTAAAAATTATTTTCCATAACTTACCATGTTAATACAGGAAAAAATAATGCTACATTTCGATAGATTTAGAAATAGTATTTGATTCAAATGATGGTGTTTATAATTTAAAAAATCTTAGTTAACATGTAGGACAAAAAATAGAAAATAAGGAACAGACTTATACATGATCAGCAAGACAGACCTCATTTTGTTAAAATGATTGCACCCCAAACTGCTGAAATCATAGCTTTCTCAAATATATCGGGAACATTTCCAACATGACATATGTTGGGTTAAATAGAAAACTTTGCCAGATTTCAAAGAGTTGAAATGATATGGAGGATATAGTCCAATCAGTGGAATTAAACTAGCTCTCATAACAAAAAGATAATTTAAAAGTCTCTATTTTGAAATTAATACCTAATTCTTGAAGTGTGGAAAGGACCTGTGTAGGCCAAGCAATCTATGAATTTAACAGTGAAGTCTTTAGAAGAACCTCACAAAGAACCTCAGAGATTAATTATTATCCACAAACCAAGTGATGATAAGTGACATTTAAAATCTTTAGCTCCTACAACACAAATCAACATTAAGCTATATTTATGTCCCATCATCTAGCACAGTGTCTGGCACATAGTAGGCCCTCATTAATCCCTGTTAAATGACTGTCAAATATCCGCAAACAGAAAATCTAAGCCAAGATGTCTTGAATACAGCTCAAGACTGTAATGGATTCAAGACTGTAAATCCAAATAAGCTAGGCATAGTAGTTATAAAGACCCAATGGATATACTTAAATGAAGAGAGGTTTCTAAGAGTGAAGGAGAAGGGAGGGATAAAGGGTCAAATTGATATAAGGGATAGTAGTGGGAAAAACAAAAGAAACAGAACTCAGAGTTAGGCTTCAACTTGCAATGTCATAATACTGTTTAGTAAATTTTGAACAAAATACAATTAGTCATATTTTCACTGGCAGGGGTAGTAACTATTTTGCCCTCATAAAGCACTAACTTGTCTTCAAGTTCGTGTTCTGCCAATTCATGAGATTCAGGTTAGTAGAGTTTCACTTCAAGTGCTGAATATACTCATTTGAACTCACAATTCTTTCAAATTCCATTTTCCCAGACCCCAGAATACATTTCAGAGTCAAGTCTAACTGTCATCATTTCTTGCTCCACCCAGATTAATGAGTCAATCCTTTCCACAGTAACTGAAAAGAAGAATGCAAACAAGTAAAGTAGTCCATAAAATAGGAGACAAAATCACACAATTAAATAGATATATCGACATGAGTAAAATTGGCAGCAGAGTGATTGGTATAAATTCTAATGCCATGACTTTTAGAGAACTGCACAACTTGATCACAAACCCACCACTTGTGAATGATGTAGCGACTGGCGTCAGTGGCACTGAATACGCTGCGTAGCACCCAAACACCATCAGAGGTTCTATATTTACCTTACATCTGCCAACAACCCATGTTCTCGCATTTTCTGTGTAAAAGAGCTCCATGTGGGCCAGATTTAATTTGATGCAGAAATACTAAATGTCGTTTCCAATAAAAGCAAAAAGGAAAGAGAGATCCACGTACTAGCTTATCAAGGATGGCAGCTCATGCTGGTGTTTGGAATGGTTTGAAGGTATTGTTTTGTTTACTGAGTCATTAAGTTCAAAGGAAGGTGCACAAGCCTGATTAGAATGGCTTCCACAGATCTGTTTTCCAAATAGAAAACATATGCCTCTGTGGGGTGAGCTCCTTATTTCCAGCTACAAGTGAATTTGAAAACAGTTTGACTCTTGGGAAGGGGAATATAATATAGTCTTTCCTTGCATAATGCTGTTTTGACGGAGGCATAAACTTCTGGTGGCCAAGGTAAATGCACACCAAACGTGACTAAAGACTTTGCCTTCAGGCCAATGGGAGCTTTGGACACCATTACTGTCAATGTCCTATAGATCCTTTTAGGTGCAGATACTGATGCCTAAAGAGATTATGTGATTGGACCTAAAACCACACAGCAAGTTCATGTTCACATTTAAGCCCCAGTGCTAGGGTCTTGCTTTATAACTCAGCACTCAATATTATAGCCTGCTAGATATCAGAATAAATGTTTAAAACAATTTCAAGAAAATATTAGGGAAAAACAAATTATCATCCTTGATATGCCAACTAGACAGAAATGGTATAGGTATAAATTCTTATTTTAGATTGAGGAAATTCTTAAATGAGTCAAATTAATGTTATTTTTCTGTGATTCATATAAAACTCCAAGTGCAAGTAAGATGAACTGTCTCCTACTTTCCAGTAAAGCTTTTTCATTCTTCTCACATTTAAACACATGGTAAATAACATTTGAAATTAACTGAGTTATTTTATCCTTGGCAGGAATGCCATCTCATATGAAAACACAAAAATTAAAATACTAACTTGACAAAAATACTTATCCCTGAGCTCTTTTCTGTAGGTAATCAATTTATACAGACATAAAAGTACTTTTCATGAAATGTGATTTTTGAAGGAAAAACTATGATTTTTGAGTTGTTTAAATGTACCAATCTGGAAGCTTTACATGAGAGAAGCAAGTCCATTATTTACAACCCATTCTTCTGCAAGGCACCTTCTTAGTCCTTGTCTTTTTAACAAGAGCTTCAGGTATATGAATCTATTTCAAGATCTATAAAGTCCTTATAAATTCTTATATTCTGTTTACAAAATCCTAAGAGATTTTATCATATCATTACCAAAAAGAAAAATTGTGGGCAGAGCACACATTAAAATAAAGCTTTGTTATTAGAAAAAAGACAGTCTCCATCCTCCCTCTGAGTAATATGACTCTATTCTGTTCAACATCCTCAAAACAAAGTAATACACAGGGCTTCCCCGGTGGCGCAGCGGTTAAGCGCTGCGCTGTGGAGCTGTCGGCAGCGGCGACGCGAGTACGACGCCCGGCCAGGGAGAATCCCACATGGCATGGCAGACCTCTCCTGCCTTGCCCGCTGCTCCCCTCAGCAGTGTATTTCTGATCTGCCTGTTCTGCTCCCCACTCTGTCTCTGATGAACACTCTCGCTGCCCCACGCCTCTGGCCTGTACCCCAGCTTGTATGTATAAATAAAAAAAAAAAAATCAAAAAATTAAAAAAAGAAGTAATACACAAAGACATACAAGATGAAAAACACCCCACTCCAAAACCATACCTAGTGAAGAAACCCAAAAATCACTTCACCCAAAGATTGTCTTTTGAAAATGAGTTAAGATTGTGTGCTATTTTATTTCATTTCATTTGTTTTAAAATTTGTATAGTGGCCCATTTCATAGAGAGGGGCTTTCATCACAGTTTCCTTGGCTTATGTCATGAAGACACTCTGGGCTTTCCCCAGTTTAGATCCTAGAGAGATTAATGTTGATTCAAAAGCCAACTTTCTTTGGCCCTTCCTCTACTGGGTTTTTCTTTGTCTTCCCCAGTACCCCCCTTGGCCCACACTAATGATATCACTCTGAGTCACCAAGAGGTCTGTACACCCATAGACATAATAGAAAATATGCTAACGACAACAGCAGTGCTAAAAGTCTGACCACGTAGTGGCATGAAGCATCACCCAGCCCTGTATTTAAGAACGAAAGCTTGTTTTGTTCTCCCTAAGTACAGACTACCTGGGATTAGACCTGATCTGCTTTTGCTTTCTTTACCTTACCTCTATCTTTGTTATGCATTCTTAGCCAAGATACATGGAGAAAACCTTTTGGACACCTCATGGACTTTGGTTGACCTCTTGTGATTAAATGAAAATGTCTAAGGACAAACACAGCTTCTATTTGACACCAGTTTCCTTTGAGGCATGAAGTTGTCTCTGAATGATGAAAGATAACTAACCTTCACAAGTTTTCTCTTGGAGATGTACTGAATTGCCCTGATATTTATGTTTAATTTTTGCCTAATAAACGGATCTCCAACCTGCAATGGCACTAGCATTTTCTAAAAGTCCATATGAGTGAAAGCAAGAAGGTATCTATATGAAGACTAGATAAAGGGTTTTCCAAGTTTTTAATGAACGAATACTGCCCATAATAAAAGCAAATACAAGAAATTTATCTTAGACCAACATTTAAACACAAGCTTAGCATTATAACTAAAGATTAACAAAGAAGTTAGCATTACAGTGGATTCTACAACTAGGCACAAGATTTCAGTTAAGAAGTCTGTTAAATAAAGTGAGAGTTGGGGCCTAACATTAGGCAAGTCACATGTTCAAAGCTCTGAGAGTCAACTGTCTCTATGCAGATAAAACTCTTACTTGGTCCTGGATTATGGTTTTCTCTTTTGAACAGAGCTAAATATGAATATTTTAAGTATAACTATAAATCAGTAATAATGTCTACAACGAACGAATAAATTTTATTATATACATAGATGTATATATTAAATACATCTTATTGAAGACTATATAGATAAAAAGTAGAAGCATTTAAAAGGATAAAAAAATGGCAATATGACTAAGGAATGGGAACTAGTGTTTTTCTTTCCTGAGAGCACAGGAATGAACAAGGGCTTTGGTTGGGTATGGGAGGAAAGGAATTTGTTAAGTAGCTGTGTATGGTGGTAGAAAATAAAATTCAACTTAACAACCAATTAAAGGCAGGAGGTAAAAATAATAAAGGATCAAATATGGGAGGTTTTTTGGTTTGGACAGTTGAATTAATGGTAGTATCAATAACTGGGGTAGAATACAAAAAGAAATATGGGATTATGGAGGGATGGTAATTAATTCCATTCGGGACATCTGGGCTTCAGACACTATCAAAACACTTAATGTGAAGGCTGACGTTGACAAGTGGCAAATATTCCTGTTTACACAGAACAAAAACTTGAATCACGGACAGGCATTTATTAAATTTTTACTATATGCAAAGTATTGAGAAAGGTCTTATGGGATGGGCAAAGCAGCTGACAAAGCAAAGTACAGTTTCTGGCCACAGGGGACTTGATAATGTGATAAAATGACAACATAAATGTATAGAAATATAACTAAGAATCGTTAAGAGAAAATTTAATGATGAAGATAAAAAAGATGAACAGGGGAATAAAGGAATAAGGAGATGGCAGCGAAAGGCATTGAGAGGGTGCTAAAAAAAAGATTTTGGTGAGTCCAGGAAGAGCTGAATTAGAGGAAGCTGAGAAGGGAGAGAGCACAAGCACAGGCTGGTAATTTGGAGTTAACTCTTGAGCATTTTTAATATCAATCAAAGTTGGTTAAGTTTGATTGAAGCAACAGAATGGAACATTTGGAAGATTTTCTAACAAGTGAATGATGCGAACACAATATTGAGCCTGCCCTTTCGAAATATGCTTGCATTACTTCTTCCTTTCTCCATTCTTTAAACAAAAGTTTCATGAGTAACTATATGGACAAGATGCTACGGACGAGTACAAAATTGGATCAAAATTGAACACCATCTTCCAGAACTTAACATTTGAGGGAGACATAATGCGGAGTCATGGACATAGTGATGGGTTTGGAATCAGAATTTGTCTTTCCATTTAGGCTTTGTCACTTAATAACTGCATGTCTTTGGGCGAGTCACCAATTTGTCCTAAATGTTTTTCCCCTGATAGTTTTATTTGGTTTTATGTGTTTTTTTTAAAGATTTATTTATTTATGCATACAAGCTGGGGTACAGTACAGAGGCATGGGGCGGCGAGAGGGCTCACCAGAGACAGAGCGGGGAGCAGAACAGGCAGATAGATGGAAATACACTGCTGAGGGGAGCAGCGGGCGAGGCAGGAGAGGTCTGCTGCACCATGTGGGACTCTCCCTGGCCGGGCGTCGAACTCACGTCACCGCTGCCGACAGCTCCACAGCGCAGCGCTTAACCACTGCGCCACCGGGGAGGCCCTGGTTTTATGTTATTTCTTTTTCTAGTCTTTTTGCCTCTTCTTCTCTTTTGCTTATACATCACAGATGTGGTAGTTTTTATACTTGTTTACCAAAAATTGATCATATTGATAGTTTTTTTTACAATTTGCCTTCTTCCATGGAAAAATGTGCTTAAAAGTCTCCTAATATACTACTAATTCATAGTTAAGTGATTTTTCCTAATACTCTACATATATATATATTCGTTACTATGCTTTCATCTTTTTTCAGGTTTTCACCTCTAGGAAAGATGCAATAAATATATTTGTTCATTACCTTTATTTTAAATAGTTCTTTTTATGGGAAATATATTTTTATCTTCAGAATTGGGAGTCTTGAGAAAATGTATTTTTAATTTCATTAGGTTTTGCCAAATTGTCTTACAAAAAACCTTTAACAATTTATAGTTCTCTACAAGAACAGTGATTCTCAGAGGTGTCAATGCATCTTCATCACTTGAAGTTTGTTAAAGTGTTTCCTGAGTTTCACCTCTGGAGATTGGAAAATGACTTCTATTCAGTGAGAGGCCTATTGTTAATTGTTGAAAGATAAGAGATATAAGGTAAACAAAATAAGTCAGAAGGAAAAAGATAAATATTGAGTGGCTTCATTTATATGTGGAATATAGAGAAAGAGAACAAAGGGTCAGGAAAAAGACAAAACTTGCAAGCTGATCATAGATCTGAGGCATCCAGCAGGGAAGGGGCAGGAATAGGGCTCAAAACAGGGAAGGGAAGAGCACAAGGGACTATGGTGATAGATACAGAGCTATGGTGGTTGGAAAACTACGGGGAATATACATGAGGGGAGAAATCAAATACTGTCCAAAAATGAACAACGATGTAAAAAATAAACTAACTTTAGAAGTAAAGTAATATCTGCTTGTACTCTAAATTGTGTTGCACTAACTACTAATATGTGTGGACATCTTTTCAGACATTACTTGGCCACCATATATTATTATATTCTTTGTTTATTTTTTCTCATGTGCTTTGTCTGCTTTTTTTTATAAAGTTGTTTATTTTTTTCCTGAGCTTGTTACCCACAGAGCATCCATTATTTCTCCCTTCTCCCCATGTGCTAGATCATTGGAGGTTAATTGCCTTCTCTTCTTTCTAACCCAAGTATTTGGGGAGACAGAGGTTCAAAGCTTCTCTCCACACAAACTTCTTGAACTTGAACTTCATCCTTATACATTACAACTGAGATATCCTCTCTCATATATCTTGCCTTGTCACCTCACAGAAGGAAAACCAAGCTAGATCTGTGTAGCTCTTCTAGTTTAGATTCAGAATTGAGTGATAAAATCTGGCATGTCTCAATTTTTTATATGCAGTTAAAATATTTGTGAGGAGAGAATGTCTATTATAGGTTTCCTGAGTCATACGAAGAGAAATTCTTTCATAAAGACTCACAGGTCAAGCAGCTCCTATCACAGACTAACCTCTACTTTGTGGAAAGGGATATTTTCTTTTATGTAATTCCAGTCATTAAAGTATCTAGGATAGCAATTTAAACTTAGTACATGCTTAATTAATGTATGTATGTGATATTGGGTATATATCTTAATAACTTTACATGCATAGCACAGCATAGCTATATAGATATGCCCATAGCATGTTAAGTCTGTGCTTTATAAAATGGGATTTTCTCTATTTGTGTTTTAGAATTAAGACTGTCTTTTTCCTTCAGACCACATTACAATAAAAGATGGTTAGTCAGCAATTCAATATGAAGGAAATTTCCCCAAATTATCATTTCAAGCTAAGAGCATTCTGGGAAAAAAAATCAAACCTGTTTGTCTGGGAATTGAGTTCCGAGGCTGTAAAGTGATTCAGTTTGTGTTTTGTCTGCAGGGACATATAGGGACGCCATTGGAGGTTTTCATTGTCTCAAGCAGAATTCCCATCCCTGAGACTGCCCATCACTGAGATGTGGCTCCATGTTAAGATGAGGGCATAACCCAAGTTCAGAAACTGCCAGCAGTTTGTGGCACAAACGTCTAGTCACCAAGGGCAGAAATCCCCAACCATCTGGAGACTGTGGTTCAATGTGAAATGTACTTGCCAGTACAGCTCTACAGTGATTTTTGCTTTGAATAACTTGTGCAGCCCTATGAGTATGCTCTGATTATAGAAGGAGGAGTGTCATTTTGTTTGTTTTGGTTGTTATCTGCTTTGTTTTTAGTCTGGGAATGAATTCAAGGCCAGGCAGTCCACAGTCTCTGAGATTAAATGTTTGCAGGAAGGCTGTAGTAGATTGTAGAAAGAGCTCAAATACTTAGCATCTCCACCCTTCAAGAGATGGAGACTACCTGTTTTGGGATAACAGAACACAACCAAAGTGTCAGTTGGGCATCACAGACCTTGTAGCTTCTGTTCTTTTGTCCTTAAAATCTGGAGGTGGCCATGGGAAAAAGTTCAAGTCAGCCTGCTGGGGTTGGCTCAGAATTATATATTGCCCCAGGTGACAGCCAACCAGCCCCAGAAACAGAGCCATCTTGCTAAATGGCAGTTGACCACAGATGACTAAGTGAGTCTAGGCAAAACCAACAGAACAGCTCAACTAAGTCCATGAACTTTCTGACCGCAGAATGTTGAGCTAAGTAAATAGTTGTGCTTTAAAACCTTTATGTTTTGGGGTTGTAACATGGAGAAAGTTAACTGACTCACAGGTGCATATATACATAGAAACAGGGTAATAAGAAATGGTGAAGAATGTGGTAAACTTTGTGCTGCATGCCCACCTAGAGGAATTCAGTACAGATTTTTAAAAGCTCTTCTTACCATACGAAAAACTTTTGGCAGCTCGCTGCCAGTCAAGAGTGCTTGCCTTCTAAACTAGCCAATTCCCTCATTCTTACAAATTAGAAAAACTGGTCCAGAAAGTGACTTACTCAATTGCTATGGCTACATCTTGCCAGAACAAAAATAGAGTCTAGGTCTTCTGATAGTCTATGCAGAACCTTTTCTTTAACAAGAGGCTGGCTGTTTATATGCCAGGCATAACCTGAAGATAAGCAAGAACAGTATAATGAAGATGATTCAACTTTTCATGAGATGATCTTTAAACTTTCACTTATGAAAAGTGTTTCAATTAGGAAGAATGACACTTATGATTTGATTTTATGGCAATGAACATTCTCAGAAATACTTTTTGTACTTAAAATTTTCAAGTAAAAATATGGTCCTCATGCATTAATTATATTTTTGTTTGTTTTAAAATCCAGAAAGGAAAACAAAGTTCTCTAATCTTAAAACGGAGGGAAAATGGTCCTGCTGCATAGTTATTTGAGAAGCTAACTCTTGTCAAGTTATGTAAGAGGATAATAAAACCCATATTGATTGCCTTCTGAGCACATAATGCCACCTTTATAGATGGGCAAATTACCACTTTAAAATGAGTTTCATCACTGATGATATAAATCATATTGTAAAAGATAAGCAGATGTTTCGACAGGTATCTGGCATTGAGCTACAAGAAAGCAAGTTGGAGAGTCAATTTTCATTCAGTTCCCTTTTTGTGAAGTTAACATAAATCAAATGATTTCTCACACAGTATGTTTATTTAGTATTTCTGCATAGAGGTTTATTCTTGCCCATGATAAAAGTCTCTCTTGCACAAGCCACCAAATAAAGGTTGTGAAATGAAGTTTAATTTAAACTGCCCCCTTTCACATCTGGATTTTGCCCATCCTGACAAGATAATGTTGTTATTCTCCATGTAGACCAAGAATCAAAACTATTAAATTAAAAAAAATCAATGTGCTGTTAGCATCCTACGTGTAGTAAAGACATTTTAAAATGTCTGTTGGGATGTATTTGTAAGCAAGTACACCTAAGTTTATGATGGAGACATGGGAAGCACTTTGAAGGAAAACGGGGTGGGAGGCATGAAGCAGAGAAAAAGAGCTCAGCCCAATTCCCATTACTTAATAGAACACATTGTGAGGCCAGAGTCTTGTGGGAGCCAATCGCCAACTGACAAAATTAGATTCTGAATCATGCTTTGTAAGTCTTTCTAATGCCAGCCAGGGATGAGAGTCTTCCCTGGGAACTGGTTCCTCCCAGGACCTACCCCCCACCCAGAATTCCTTATCAGCCCCCAGCCAGCTGTCAGCTCTTAAAGTTGCTGGACAGAGAATTTAATTCTCAAGGTTGTGCATTAATATTTAAATTCCTTCTTATCCATAGACTCTGATTTAAGTATGAACTTTTTTTTTCCAACTCCACCCTCTTTCCTGCATGAATTTCCTTCCATAGATTTTACCCAGAAATCTTTGAATTGAATGGGTATAGAAAGCAGAGCCATTTACAAAACTTGTACTTACAAAAAATACACCTGAGGGTTTCTTAGAAATCATACAACTGAAAAACACACTTTGTGAAAAATGTAAAGTCATGTGCAATTTTGTGTCAGGAATATTTTGGTTTCAATTTTTAGACTAAAACAAATTATGATAGGATTTTAGCTTGTTCGTAATAAATGCAGTGCAAAGCACCATCTACAACATAGGCATATCCCCAAAGCATTGCTTATTTCCCAGTTATTTAAAAAAAAATCAATCTTATTAAATATCATTCAAAATGCATGTCCATCCTCAATTCTTCTTTTTCCCTTCAGCAGTTTTCAGCGGATATCTGAAGTTGTTGGCAAGTAAATTGGAATTAGTTACAGTGGAAAATAGTTATCAGAATGTAGCCAGATATCTCGTATTGCTTAGGATGTCCCTGGTTTCACATGGATGTCTTAGAGAGTATGAAGTTTCAGGGATTTACTAGGCAAAATTTCTCAAATGATCTCAACTATAAAAATATACCTGAGGGTTTCTTAGGAATCACACAACTGAAAAACATGCTTTGTGAAAGATGTAAACTCATGTGCAATTTTGTGTCAGAAAGTATTTTGGTTTCAATTTTCAGACTAAAAGAAATTAGGATAGGATTTTAGCTTGTTCTTAATAAATGTAGTATTCACTATCTGGGCAAAGCACCTTAGTATTCTACTTGACTTTGAATTTGAGAGATAAGTCACAGTCTAATATGGGGAACTGTGAACTGTCTATCACTCAAATTTCATTTTTTGTTGTTCTTAGATAAAATTGACATACAAAAATATATTAGTTTCAGGTATACAATATAATTATTGGATGGTTGTATACACTGTTATCATACATTATATACATGATCACCACTATAATTCTAGTTAACATTCATCACATTACATAGTTTCAAAAACTATTTTTATTTGTGATGAGAACTTTAAAAATCTGTTCTTAGCACCATTCACTTATGCAATATAGAGTTACTAACTATAGATTCTTTTTATTATAAGGAGTCATGGAGATCTTTTCCAAAATCTCACATAGACTTTCCACTAATTTTATGACTTTAGGTAAGTTATTTAAGCCATCTAAGGTTCAGCTTCCTAATCTATTAAACAATAACCTCAAATGAATTTGTTTGGCTTAAAGAAACCAATATATATGTGCCAGATTGAACATACTGCCCAAAACACAGCAAATAATAGTTGTTGTCTTTTATTATTAACTATTCTAATGGATGAGACAAACTTATTTTTCAGAAAACTAACAAATTTAGATCAGATGTTGGAGTCCAGATTCAGTTCTTAGAAACATTATAAAATCAATGGGGTCAATCTTCAATTTATCCTCAGTTGTCCTTTATTTTTTATTTTTTTTTTTAATTTTTTTTATTTATACATACAAGTTGGGGTACAGGCCAGAGGCGTGGGGCAGTGAGAGGGCTCACCAGAGGCAGAGTGGGGAACAGAACAGGCAGATCAGAAATACACTGCTGAGGGGAACAGCGGGCAAGGCAGGAGAGGTCTGCCGCGCCATGTGGGATTCTCCCCGGCCGGGCGTCGAACTTGTGTGGCTGCTGCCAACAGCTCCACAGCGCAGTGCTCAACCGCTGCGCCACCAGGGAGGCCCTCAGTTGTCCTTTAGATATACAGTTATCCTTGTTTGACAGAAACAACTCAGTTACCATGCCCTCGGGGTTATGGGAATTGACCAAGACTTGAGGGACTGCTGAGACCGAATTATTCTCAACTACTCTCTTTGACGAAAATTCCCTGAACACATATGCCATTGAGTCAAGGCTCCACTTTCTTTTGGTGAATACAATATAAACTAAGAAAGAATGATGACTGGGACCAATAGGTTTTGTATTCTCATTTACAAATAACAGATATCATCTTAAATATCCTCCAGGAGGTTATGCCTCAATTCTAATTAAGAATAATCTCGGGAAATTTAGACAACTATATTATCTCTAGGGAAGGGATTTCAGGGCAAGATAGTCACTTAGTAAGCATGATACCAGATAGTCTGGGTTCTGGTGTTGCCTGCCCTACCCAAAAGCTAATAAGCAGAGACAGCAATAGAATCTATAAGTGCTTTTATTTTTCAGATTGCTGACAACTGATCTGAGAGAGCAGTAAGTATACTAGACTGAAAAAACTGTCCTGCCACCTCATCTCGAACTGATCTTTTCATATTGAGTTCAACAAAGACAGTTAGTCATAAGCAAACTGCCCATCAGAACAGCCCAGCACAGCTGATGTTCCTGGTATTCATCACATTCAGCCCCCAGAACTTGTTATCAGCCTCCCGGTTATCTTGACCCTGGTATATCTGATGGCGTCAATGTCCAGTATCCCTTCAGGCATAATTGGGGCAGGAATCTCAGTTTAAAGTAAGTTTTCGTTTAAAGAAAACAGGTAATTAGTCATACAGTGTGTACGTGCAGCCTACCCTATGTGTATATGAGCAGACTCCTATACTAGGTACGGCAGACATCCCTTCCTTGCTGGTCCCCTATCAAACAAGCCTTCCTTAAATTATCTTAATTTGAATATGGCACTTGTTCCTGATGGAGAATCTGAATGACATTAATTGCTACCGAAACTAACTTAAGAAGAAACAGACCTTGGAATGAAGCTCTGGGATTGGATTGCACGTATACTAAAGGAGGAAATAAGACATGTGGGAGCAAGTCGTGGTATCATTCTTACTCCACTTAGCATGGAGTGCAGTGCAGGTTTGGGGCAAGTTATTGGGGCATCAAGTGGCTGTAGGAGTTTGCCATTGTGTTAATAGTTCAGTGTTTATAAAAAGATTGTGAAATCATTTTCTCATTGTGAACATAGAGAATCAACACAGAGAAGTTAAAACTTTAAAACTATATGCATAGAATTAAGAAAACATGGGAAATCAGTAGACCTCTAAGACAGATTTAAAAGGGTTCCTTTTTTTTCACAAAGTAGATGTGATGGAGAATTTTAATGGCTGCACAGTTGAAATGCCTTTTAAATGTTCAACTCAACCAAGTTTCTTGTAATAAGGGAAGGAGAATATTGGGGAAGGTTTAGCACTGTGAGATATGGTATAGGGTATCTGCATACATATGAATGAGACTCAGAATCCTGCAATTCTAAATTCCCTGAATTTATTTACCAATAAAGGTAAAAATGTTAAGCCAAATGTTCATATTCTTGAGCAAATGGCAGAAATATGTAGCATCAAGGCCTTGAGGAATGCTGAGGTGATTATTTATGCTACATGTCTTTTAATTCATCTTTTTGGCTTATGAAACAACAGATGGCTCCTATGGACTGACAGAAGATTATTAAAAATCATGTGGTTACTGTGACTCTCCCACTACCAAACACCCACAATCCTCCTCCGAAGTCCGCTGTATTCTCCCCCATTCCCTTCCCCTTTCTTACAACTCACTTCTTCCTACTTCTTGCCTCCTTGATGCCTCAGATCTATGTTCCAGTTACCAGGCTTGGTTTTAAAGGTTGTCTTTATCTGACCCTTTGGTTTCTCCATGTTCTCCATAGAAGTGAGATCATCTTAAACTGTCAAAATATTAACAAGGATATAAAATAATAAAAAAAAATTAATTAAAAATCATGTGGTTACAGCAACCACAAATACAGTTATGGAATAGTTAACATTTACTGTAACAAATCAGCAAAAGTTCATCCGAGGCTTAGATTGTGTCAATAGGCCAGGTAAAGAATACTGACTATGTGATGCTATCCCAGGATAAGGGAAATACACAGTATTTTGTAGAAGGCCATCATGATGACCAATTTTAACTCATAATCAAATATAGAAGCAGAGATTGTAGCACCTGTCTTTATGCCATTTGTTTCTCTCCTCTAATTATCTATTTCCTTATGAATAATAAAAGTGGTACCTGTCATTTTAGGTAGGGGGATTACTAAGTAGATAACATTCACAGTGATGTGGTATGATAAGAGTGCAAACATTTTCTAGGTTGAGAACACAGACTTTTCACCCAGAATAAAGAAAATATGTGTGAGTGGGTTATGGTGACTAATGTCCAGATGTTTCTCCAGACAAATAACTTTTCATTATGATGTAGTCTGTTTTCTGCCCCGGATGCTGACCTTCAATGGTACTCTTACCATTTCCTTACCTGTGGCTGCTGATTTGGTTTAACCAATCAATGGAAAGCCTTTCACAGGTAATTGGAGGGAAAGAGAAGTTTGAGATCATGATGTTTTTGCTCTGGTTCACTCTATAAGGTCAGCCTAGGATAGCCAAGTCTACTACATCTCTCAGAGGACCTTTTCTACACAACTTTCTTCTTCTGAAAGGTTCTGGAACTTTTCTTCCCTGTCTCTTTATGGCCTGACCAAAATAAGAGTCATTAACCCTGGGTTACTGCACAATCCCTTTTGATTCCTTTCTATAGCACTCACACATTATAATTAATTTTTTTATTTGTTTTAAACAAACGAACAAAACTCTCTCTTTGAATTAGTAAAACTAAGCATTCTACCTGTTTCCTGTTGGGACTCTGACTGATACCTCTTACTACTAATCCACCATCATCTCTAACAGGATTATTGTGAAAACCTTACAACTGGTCTCATTTCTTCTTCTCTTGCTTGCCCTTGCCTGCCTGCCCTTAGCCTATTTTCAACATAGCAATCATAGTGATCCCTTTAAACACAAACAAGATCAAGACAGATAGCTGTTAAAAATCTTCCAAATGTTTTCTCAATTTACTTGAAGTAAAAGTCGTCTTCTCCCCCCCCACCCCACCCCCGCCCCGAAGGTCTTGCATGATACATGTCCTTCTTGTCTGTAGTGCTCACCTTTGTTCACTGTGCCCAGTCAGCCAGTAGGGCCTCTTTAACTGTTCCTGTGAGGGGCCAGATGTTTGTGCATGGACTGGAATGCGCCCCTCCCCCAGAGAGCTTCTAGCCCTTCTCACTTCCTTCATGCCTTCACTCCACTGGCACTTTTTCAGTGACCTTCCTTGACCACAATATCTAAAATTGCAATTCTCCTCTAACACGACCTATTCTTTTTCCTTTATCTCCCTCCTAATAGACCCAACCTATTAATTTATTTATCATTTTTCCCTCTTTCTAGTCTCTAGGATGGGAACAGCTGGAATGCAAGGATTTTCATTCAGAATTTACACTCAGCATTCAAAATGCTGCCTGTCACATATTAGGTACTCAAAATTTGTTGAATTCATTTCTTCCCTGTTCACGTAGACTAATGGCTAATGCTCGGGAGCTTAAATTTGATTGTGATCCTAATAAATCTGAATTGCCAAATATCTCAGTGTGTGAGCCTTGGAAAACATAGAAACATTTATCTCTTTTAAAAAATAATTACTTCATTTGATAGCCTACACTAGGGACTAGGCATTTCACCCAGTCACCTGACTATTTTTCAACTATCAAATCTTCCTGGCAGCCACATTATAATTTAGGCTGATAAAGTGATCATGACTGAGACAAAATATGATTTTATTAAAGGAAGTCAAGATTGTTTTAAGCCTTGGCAGCATTCTCTAAATTTGTAAAATTCACCTACACTAATGACTTTCAATGGCAATACAAATTTAAAAGTAAAATAGAGAAAATAAGCATCAATTTTCTACCATTTCAATACTATAATATCCAAATCCTATGACTTGTTTTGAAGTGAAATTCTTAATTATCATTGAACTGAATTTGAAGCCTTTGACAGAAGAGGGCAAGTCTTCCACAATCATTCAGCCTTCTGTCCTATTAAAAGAAAAGGCATAAGAAATGCCCACAGACCATGGAGATGGATCACGGGTGAATTGGTGGTGGGCTACCCTAGGGGAATACAAAATGTAAAAGACATAAATAACAATAAAAATATATATTAAAAAAAAAAAAAAGAAATGCCCACAAAAAAATAAATGACAGTCAGATGTATAACTTACTAATAACCCAAGCTGGATGCTTCGATTTGAAAACACAATCTTATCATCTACTTAGTTTATCCTCATTACACAAAAGCTGATCTTTAGTGAGAGATAGCTCAATGACACTTGTGCTTACTAATAGTGAAAAAGGGTTGTGGCATCAAGGTTGTTTAAATGTTTCAAGTTTGGATTTGACTAGTTGTAGAAGGGTAAGTGTACTTCTGTGGGGAGAAGTGGAGAGTTGGGTGATTGGCCCTGACTTCATGCAAATATGACAATTTCTATAAAGTGAAGGTCTTAACACTACTCGTGACATTTCTCCTCTTTGACTGTGTTCACATTATTGGGAACTTTTATTTCAAAGGAATAACTTATACTTACAAAAAGCAACCTGAAGTGAAATGTATCAGTCCATCAAACGTTTCCTGTTAGTGTAATGTATCAGGAATAGTGAGCATTTTAAATACTGACCTCATGGCACTTACTCTATTATGTGGGCCATATCCTTTTGCTGTTTAGTGCTTTCCTAGCATTATAAGAGAGTTATGTGTATTTTCAATGGCCTTTTTCAACTAAACAGTTTTATTTACAGGGTGACCTTTAGTCCAGGGAAATAACCATACTGCATATTGAACTATTCATATGTCACAGATACTTAGTGAGCCAGGGAGAGGTGACCATTCTCCTGGGCCACCAAGGAAGGATTTCTATCTCACATTTGCCAAAACCCCATCACAATACCTATCAGGAACTTAACTAGTATACTATGGGAAATACACGTGTCTGAGATATTATCCATAATTTGATTGCAAATCATAGAAAATTGCTAGCTTAAAGGCAACAGGAATCCACAAAGTATGTGTTAACATGGCTTCTATTTTGGTTTTGTGATTCAGAATAAGATGTTTTATATAGAGTAGATTGTTTAAGTCCCTGATGCATTATTTCAATGTTTTGCAATATAATACTACCTTAGTAAAGGCATGTATTTTTAACATATCTACAGAGAGAAAACAGACATATAAAAGTGCTCTGTTAATAAAGGTACATTGGATTTTTAATTTGATAGTGTAGTATGATTATCATAAATCTTACAGCTGGTTATACTATTTGACAAATTTAACACTATAAAATGATGGGCCAGGAACTAGAACATTCTTTCAGTTCCCAGTGAAGCAGTCTACTACTTATTTATTATTCAAAACAATCATTTTAGTTTAACTCTGCAAAATAGGAATATTTTGCGTTTTTTAATTGAGGTACCATATATTTATATGTGATTCATATACATATATGTATGTGATACACATATATGTATATGTATGCATGTATGCATGTGATTCAGAGGCATAAGTTAACATGTCCTCAGATGTATGTCATCACACCACACCTACCCATAATCCTCTACCATAAACCAATAGGCACCTCCCCCTTCCCTCTCTGGTAGCCTCAGTTCTACCATTTAACCAACATATCACTAGTCATTATAAGTACCACTCAAAGTGAGAAAATTCATGCGAAATCTCTTTGAAAAGACCATAATATTTCAGAAATACAAGACTTTACTCTTTTCATCTTTTTCTTTGGTAATAATGTGAACTTGGAGTTTTGAGTTTTCCTTCTTGGGTTCTTTCTGACACCTGACCCAACCTCTGTATGTCTAATCCTGGGAGTTTATTAAGCTTGGGATAGGAGGCCCAGGAGTTATGGGGATAGAGGGGTGACTTCTCCAAGGATCCTTGGTGGAATTCATCCAAACAAAGGTGGAGAAAGGAAAAATGTTTTCTTTTAAAACTAAAGATAAGAAAAGAAACTTAATGTTGTGACTGGGCAGAGCTCTGTTTAAAATATCTACTGTCGATACCTTATACAAAGATGAAACAATTGCTTAGGCGTTCTCAGGAAACTGGATAAAGGGGTTTTCCCAACTCCTCCCCCTTGTCCCTGCCTGGTGTTTAGATGTTAACAATACCTTGGTTTCCAAGATCCAAACTATAGACTTTAATATTTATGCTTTATTTACTATCAATCTTTCGTTCAAAGTTTTTTTTTTTTAACTTTCTCATAAAAAATATTCTCAAAGAATTTCATGGTCATTAAATAGTTCTTTAAATGACATTTTTACTAGGTTAGTGTAAAGAAATCAGAAACAGATGGATTAATTTTCTTTGAAAATATATTTGGTTTAAAAGCACTCAAGAAAAAAAATTATATATATGGTTAAATGTGCTTAAGTTTTGCTAAATAACTTACAAATGAGAAACATGTGAAGGTGTTAACCCATCTGAAAATGCAGTATCTTTCCATAGCGATAACCCCCCCCCCCATGGAATATCATTTTTGAAGTAAACTAAATAGAACATATTAAATCAAACATATCGTGTATACATTATACAGAATATCATATCACTTAGACCCACTCTTCCCTGTATTCCCTGAAAATAATTCCTGGTATATTCTTAGTAATGTAAAAGCAGGAGAAAGAAAAATATCAAGGCAATAGAAAATGGGAGAATATATGGAAATAGGTTTGCAGTGGAAAATAATCACAAAAATAAAAAAAGTGAACTTTTTATATACTCAATGGAATACATAAATGGCTATTTAAAAAGATGAGGCAGTGCCTTTGGGGACAAAATGGATGGATTTGCAGGTGATTATGTTAAGTGAAATAAGTCACAAAGCAAGAGACAGTTATCAGAAAGTGTCATACATTTGTGGAATAAAATAAGCAAAGAAAACAAACTGGTAAAAACAGTATGAATGATTTTTTAGATTCTAAAAAATATAATGGTCACCAGTGGAGTAGGGAGAAGTGGGGGAGGAGGTAAGGAGTGAGATTGTAGCTCTGGAACTTTGGAGGAGGCAAGTGAAGCACGTGCACACATCAAGGTATAAAGTCGTACTCCCCAAATTATATATGTACATAAACTAGTGGGAAATCAATAAAACTTGAAAGAAATTAAAAGTTAACACTTTGGAAAATGAAAAAAAAAAGCCATCAGAAAATTTAAGACCTATCAATAAGCAAAATACAGAGTAGTTTTTAATGCTTCTTAGCACCGTTTAGTCCTTAAAACTATCAGTTCTTTTCTGACAAACTTCTCGAAAGTACAATCTATTTTTTGCCCTACTTCTTTCAATCCCCAAGCCACAAAAGTCCTTTTTCCCTAGACAAACTCCAGCAGTGACCATCAACCTTCTACTTATATCAGGAAACCCTAGAGAGCTGCTAAAATCCAGATTAAGGAGCCCTTTCCCTGAGTTTCTGGTTCATTAAGTCTGGGCCAGATTCAAGATTCTGTGTTTTGAGCAAGATTTTAGAAGATGTTGATGCTACTTATGTGTAGATTACACTTTGAATATCACTGTCCTGTAGAATATCCTGTTACTGTGGTAACAGTTGCAATAGCTGATAAATCCAGTGGTCCAAATTCATTACTCATTGTTCTTACTCCCACAGCCTCATTCATTATACTTTTCTACTCCCACCTTTTTGAAAGCCTCTTCTCCCTGAGTTCCATGACAATGATTTTAAATTCTATTGTCTGCAATTCAGAACTCTTGCTTCCATATCTGGTATATAGTATCTTTTGTAATCTAAACCCTATTTATGGGGCTTAGCATTTATTACTTTTCCTCCCCAAGACTTGTGCTGCACTGACACTGGCTTGCCTCAAAACCTTAACAATGGTATCACACTTCTGTTAAATACTTCTGTTCCTTTGTATAGGTTATATTCTCCCCTTCTCTGCCTGACACATTCCCTATTTATGCTTCAAGATTCAGCTCAAAGGATACACCCTTTAAGAATGATTGCACCAGAAGTAGTTAGGCCTCTCGAGCCTTTTCCAGCACTTTATAAATAACTTATTATAGCATCTAAGGTATTTAGGTCTAATTATTTGTTTATATATCAATCCCATTAAAATATGAACTCATCATAAGACTGTTTCATATGCAAGGGTCTAGCACAGTGTTGATTTGAGGGGACTCCTAATGTTTAATGAACGAGCTAAAGGATCAAAATCACCAAGTAGCAATGGTAAACACTGCTTAGATCCAAGGGTTAGAGTAGAAATATTTTCAGACCCATCCTGTTTCCATGCTACAGAACACATCTCTATCAACTGACTGTAACATCTGATTGGGCCATGAATGATTAATTTATTTTGCAATGTACTTGGCACAGCAATGCCCACATGAAGTAATATAATAAATTCATATGAGATCAGAGTGTCAAAACAGATAACCTTTTCCTCTCAACTTGTTAGTGTGCACACTATGAATTTCACATCAAAGTTGACTTGTAATGGACCAAAATGAAAAATTATGAGGGTAAAATGAAGAGGCATTTATAATTCAGATACCTTGCACATTTTGAAAAAAATACATTAATCTGAGGGAATTTTTTTCCAAAAGAGCAATTCAAGTTAATTTTACAAAGATTCATGCAGTGTTTTTCAAATATCCCAACTTGGGATTACTTAAACATTCTTCATGGTGTTGCAGAAATATATCATTATCCCACCATTGTTCTGTCTAAATTAAAAACAAAACTGTCTGGAAGTATAAGATTAAATTACATGACACAGTGATAAGAAAAGTTAGTGATAACTGTCAAACTGAAAAGACATTACAAAGTTCTAGAAAAAGATTGACAGGATTTTAAATATGCTGCAGAATGACTACTTGAAAGTTGGACAAAAAGTGTTTTCAAATTTTGTTTAGAGAGGACTCATTTGGAATTATCACTATTTTAAAAATATTTTTATGTTTACAGTGTTTCTTTTTTCAATAACTTTCTACACATATTAGGTTGAAATGCTGATTTAAAAGCTCTTCTCGAAAGCTGTACCAGAATCCAAATCACAAATTTTGTTTTTTGGCACCCATTATTTATAGGCTTTTGGAAAGATTTCAGCACCGATATGCATGTTTGGAAAGTAGCAATTTGCTCTGGAAACCTCAATTGTTTACATTTTCACAAAAGCATATTCCTTGAATCAGAACAATAATTTGAAAGGAGCCCTTCATATAACCTGAAAGGGATTCTGACATCCGGAGAGATGACACAATGGTCAAATGTGACTTTTCTTAATAGGGAGACATCTTCAATTTCTTTTTTT
Source organism: Scalopus aquaticus (assembly GCA_004024925.1). Taxonomy (NCBI): domain Eukaryota; kingdom Metazoa; phylum Chordata; class Mammalia; order Eulipotyphla; family Talpidae; genus Scalopus; species Scalopus aquaticus. The sequence continues at coordinate 47,542 of PVIJ01012432.1, forward strand.
TTTTTAATCGAGGTAGCATTGGGCTACAACACTGTATGTGATTCAGAGGATAGGATCATGCTTCTTCAGAGACATGTATTTTTGATGGCAAGCCCCACACCAATTTCTCATATGTTGTATAAAATATTTTTTTTTTGCTGTTACTTGTATATTAATGGTGAATTCTCTGTCCCTGTCCTAAATTATTCATTTTTACTTTGACACTGGTAATAAACTTCTTAATCAAAACTGAATTCTCACCTTTCTTAGCTGTTTCGAACTCAGCAGGTAGCTAATTGTTTTCGAAGACTGTTTCTCTAGTCTCTTGTCATTTTTGGTGGATTTGTGAGTAACTTGGATACCACAATCCCAGTTTTCTCTATGGTTTCTTATTTTGCATACAACTTTACTGAAGGACAATTATATACAAAAACAAAACAAAACTATGCTTATTTAATGTATCAATATGATGAGTTTGAACATATACATACACAGGTGATACCATCACCATAATCAAAGTTCTTCAATTCCTTATTTAATGTTGACTTTATTTCCCTCCATTTTTGCCTTTTTTTTTTTCATCAGTTCTATTTATCAATTGTCTTCCTCGATGGCTCTAATTGTTCTTAATAACATGCCCTCCCTACTAAGTCATCTCAGGGTACTTATCTAGTTAGCATCTCACGAGGGATCAAGCAATCAAGAAAAAGAACTGCATTCTCTTAGTATCAATCCTTTGTCTACTATCGCCTAAGGAATTTTCAGAGAAAAGCAACTATTTCTATGGGATCCTACTTTCCTAAGCAAGAAACTGAATCAAATTTCCATTGGGTCTACTAGGAAAATAGTTCCTGATTAATTGCTCGCTCTGTTCTGACTCCACAGACTTCTGAACATCTTCCTTTCCCTGTCAGCAAGGAGTCACTGGAAATGTGTGTTTGCTCCTTGTTCCATCAGGTCACATTTTATTGATCTGTGACAGCTAAACAAGGAACAGGGATTACCAGAGGAGACGGCATGCAGGATGTGTCTGCCCAATGTCTTTACTACAACTGTGCTAATGTGTCAAGAATCACACCCCCAACACACACACACACACACACACACACACACACACACACACACACACACAAACACACCTCCTTGCCCAGCCTTGGTTACAACATACAGCCTTATCTACACTCCAGAGCCATCTGCTCTGTGATCGCTGAGTCACTCTTTAGTCCTGTCTCTTAACATTCTTTTCAACTTTTCTATGGAAAACTGATAAATGTCCCCTACTGTTGTGTGTTGAATGTTTTGAGTGCAAATTCCAGTCACTGTTATTTCTTCCAGTAAATTTTTAATGACTAGACTTCCAGAACTTAATAACCTTCTGTGATTACATCCTCTAAATCTCTGCTATTCAGTGTGACCCCAAGACTGGCAGCTTTAATAACACCTGGGAGTCTGTAAGAAATGCAGATTCTCAGACCCCACCACAGACTTTCTGTGTCAGAATCTGCATCTTAGTAAATTCACCAGATAATTTGCATGCACGTTAAATTAAAAATTGAACCTGTATAAAAATGCCCTTCTTAAATCCTTAAATCCACCAAGTGTGCCTAGTAACTTTACTGGAAGAGCTTTTAAACTTCATGGCACACCAGATCTCTTCTGTTTCAGCCCATTGGTCCCCTAAGCAGTGCTCCCCACTCTGTCTCTGGTGAATCCTCTTATTCGCGCCCCGGCTCGCATATCTGGCCTACACCCCAATTCTTCTATGCAAAAATAAAATCTTTAAAAAAAATAAACTTTTACTTCCTAAAGTGTTGTTTTTTTTTCACTGATTCTACTCCATCTTCTTGGCTTTTAAATGTTCTACAATGCCTTATCTGTTTCCTGAGGTCTGAGCAGTTCTTCTCAAACAATTGCTTCACAAATTTATGGTGCTTATTTAAAATGCATAGACCAGTTCACATTCCCACCAGCAGTGTAGAAGGGTTCCTTTTTCTCCACATCCTTTCCAGCATTTGTTATTGCCTGCATTTTTAATGTGTGCCATCCTCACAGGTGTGAGGTGGTATCTCATAGTTGTTTTGATTTGCATTTCCTTGATTATAAGTGATGTTGAGCATTTTTTCATGTATCTGTTGGCCATTTGCT